>JBBMOL010001166.1:0-46844 GCA_037954665.1 Laguncularia racemosa
TTCATGATCCTATTGAACCGGTTTTTATTTGTGAATTGAAGTGTTTCTTTGATTCATTTGTATATGCTTAATCTTGATTTTTAGGCACATCATCTTTTGGTATCAGAGCATCATCATATTTGGATTTAAGATTGATTACATCATAATTGAAGAATTTGTTACATTCATTGGAAATTGACGCCATTGTTCATGAGATTAAGACTAGTTTGATTTTCATTGTGTAATTAGTCTTTCAATTGGGTTTTGTGTGCTTGGGCTTGGTTTTGAGCACATCAAAGGCACATGTAGTGCATGAGCCTTTGGTATAAATTTTTTCTATATTGAAAGCTCATGTACTGCATATTTGGATTTAAGATTGATTACATCATAATTGAAGAATTTGTTACATTCATTGGAAATTGACGCCATTGTTCATGAGATTAAGACTAGTTTGATTTTCATTGTGTAATTAGTCTTTCAATTGGGTTTTGTGTGCTTGGGCTTAGTTTTGAGCACATCAAAGGCACATGTAGTGCATGAGCCTTTGGTATAAATTTTTTCTATATTGAAAACTCATGCACTGCATATTTGGATCTAAGATTGATTACATCATAATTGAAGAATTTGTTACATTCATTGGAAATTGACATCATTGTTCATGAGATTAAGACTAGTTTGATTTTCATTGTGTAATTGGTCTTTCAATTGGGTCTTGTGTGTTTGGGCTTAGTTTTGAGCACATCAAAGGCACATGTAGTGCATGAGCCTTTGGTATAAATTTTTTCTATATTGAAAGCTCATGCACTGCATATGCCTTCAATACCTTATTCATATAATATTATTTTTCTCCTACCCTATTTTAGTAATCTTTTTAAAAATAGCATTTTTTTTTTGGTATTTTTGCCTACATTTATCCATTTCTTCCCATATAAACCATAGCAACTACAAGCACATAAAGAAATTTACTTCAATTATATTATTAACTATCACTCTTGCTGAGGCCCATTTTAAACCCTTTAGCTTCCTCACTTTTAAGGATCAATTTGACTTTTCTTTTCTTTTCTTATTTCTTATTTCGTTTTTTCTTATTTTTTTTTGTCTATCTACTTCAATGTTAGAATGTGGCAATTCCATAAATACATGGTATACGTAACTGATGATTTAAGACTTGATATGTTGTAAATACATGAATTATAATCTTGGATATCGTAATTAAACATTAAAACTAATCTAACATTACTTTTCTTTTTAGGATAAAGTTGGAAGAAACAACTCTTTTACTTGTGATTTATGATAACTAATCTATCGTTGCACTTGCACACATGCTGTTGATGCTCATAGGGATCATGGTGCACTCGGTTGTAAAGTTTTTTGCATGTTCTATGAGACTCTATAGTGTTTGTTTCAATAATTACTATGTGTTGCTACTACTTTCCTACTGTTAAGAGTTCGGCTTGATTAAACCTTTAGATTGAGGATGATGGAGCCTGCAAAAGAGAACACGTGAACTTTAGGCATTGGAGTTGTTTTCAATGTTTGGACTTCAATACTCAAGTTAGACAAACACCATGGAATAATCATAATAATAGCAAGAGAGAAAGTAAAAGTGAGTAGAGAGTATTCAATCCCTTACCTTGAAGATTGGCTGGATATTTATAGTAAAAGGTGTTATGAGATATTTATGATAAGTATATCTTTCTCAAAGGTATTTATGCTTATCATGTAAAGTTATGGAAGCATTTCATGGGCACATGGAGTAGCGAAATACATTCAAAGGAATTAAAATGAGCCTTCACTTTACATTAAAAGAGAACTGCAAAATATTTTCTTATTGCATGTTCATATGTTGATGATTAAATCTATGCGGTGGACACGCTAGTGTATATTAAGTGAATTTAAAGACGTAATGATGAAAAAATACGAGATGGTATTTTGGTCATATGAACGAGTTCAAGTTCGTTAATCCAAAAGGAGTTGAATTAACTGATTGGATAGTCAAGGCTTGTCCATTGTTTTTGCTTTGCTTGTAAGCAGAGTCGGTTGAAAGGTCTTCTAGGCGGGGGGCAGATACGATGTTATGATGATATGATGTTATAATTCTCTCTAGCATCCAACAGCCGAGACGTGACCAAAGGAAGGCCGCAAATTAAAAGGAAAGATAAACTTAATCGATCACCGAAAGATAATACAATTTATTCTAGGCGTGTCGATCCAAACAACAAACTCCTCAAAACTATGCAGGAAAATCGCCTACTGACATCTTTCCTGCATTAAAAGATGATACTTTAATCTATGTTGCTGATTCAATGAATAAAGACAAAAAAGGAAAGATTAACATCCATCCGAGCAACTCGATGTCTGACATCTCCTAGATAGCACATCCAATGCAAATAGGTTTTACAGGGAAGATGAGTTCAATGTGTTCCCAATGTCGATAACAAAACGATATTTCACATCCGCTTTCTGAAGACGTTCCATAGCGGTGTTCACGTAGTCCATGGGAATGACTTCAATGTCCGGTGTTATGTTGTGCTTTGCAGCAAAGTCTACCATGTCTTGAGTCTCCTTCATCCCGCCAATACAACTTCCTCCTACAAGTTTCCTACCTGCATCCATTTTATATATATATATATATGTATATATTTCAGTTTAAAATAACATCTATAGGAAAGAGAGTAATTAAAAATCATATAATGTATGATCATTAAGTCATGTTCTAGAGACCGAAATCTACATTCTCAATCAATCAATTACTTTCTGTTGTAATATTTTTTCTGAAGAGAAAATACATAAGCTCACCCATTATCAAAGAAAATGCAGGCAACTCAAGGGGTTTCTCCGGTGCACCAACCAAAACAAGCTTCCCGTTGCTTTTCAAGAGACCAAACAAAGGTTGAAGAGCATGCAATGCTGACACCGTATCTATAATACCATCCATTGTCCCAAAAGCAGCCTATAATTTATTCAAATGGAATATTAGAATACTAATTAATATTAAAGTCATTTTATAAGTATCTCCAAAGCACTTGTTATGTCTCTTAAAAATATAAATTTTTACGTTTATGAACAATAATTATATACTTCATAAAAGAAATATAAAAAGGAAAAGGTCTTTTATTTGACATGTTAACGGTCCTGTAAAGAATTCATAGACATTTTACAAGTGGAAAAAAAAATAAAAAAAGAAAGAACACACACACACAAACATATGTAGATCAATACCTGCATTTCTTGAGCATCTTTGCTAATCAAGAAAGAATCAGCACCAAGACGATCAATTGCTTCTTTCTTCTTACTAGGAGAGGTACTAATCACCGTAACCTTAAGTCCCAAAGCTTTCCCAAACTTAACAGCCATATGTCCCAGCCCACCAAGCCCTACCACACCAACGTGCATCCCAGGCTTATCAAGACCGTAGTATCTCAACGGGCTATACACCGTGATGCCAGCGCAAAGTAGTGGAGCAGCCCCATCTAGTGGCAAATTTTCAGGGATTCGGACCACAAAGTGCTCATCCGCAACCATGGTGTCGGAATAACCACCGTAGGTCATGGTTCCATCATAGTACTTGCTGTTGTATGTTAGAATCATTTTTGAGCAGTAGTTCTCAAGGTTGTCGCCACAGTTTTGACACGAACGGCATGACCCTACCATGCATCCAACTCCTACCTTATCACCAACCTTAAATTTGGTCACTTTATTTCCCACTTCGGTCACTACACCTGCTATTTCATGACTGAAAACTCCAATATGAGTTATTGCATATTTGATTTACAACCACACCCAAATAGAAAAAAAAAATGTAAATGAAGAACAATCACATGTTGTCGGGACAAAAATGAGCTTAAGTACCATACGTTCTTTCGATTTAATTGAAAAAAAATATATAAAAGAAAAGAAGATAAGAGTGTAAATATTACGTACCCAGGAACCATAGGGTATGAAGAATTTCCCCATTCGTTTTTCATACAATGAAGATCAGAATGGCAAATTCCACAGTATAATACTTTGAATGCGACATCTTTTTCTCTTGTTGCCCTGTAAATTTAAAAAGAAAAAAAATCAGTATTGCATTATCTTTTTTTTCTGATTTAGCCAACTAAACTTTGAAGTGATTTTCCTAAAGTCGAGTTTTCTACAAACAAATAAATTAACAATGGCATCTTTATAGATATATTAAACCTAAAAATGAAACGTATCATTTTATTTAAATTTTATAATTCAATTGATATAAATATCGTTCTCTCTTAAAAATGTTACGATTTCAAATATCTTTTTCTTCGTGATAATCACCTTGCATAGGATCATAAAATTTCAGTTTAACCATTCTCACTATAACAAAAAAAAGAAGAAGAAAGAAAATGAAAAATAAAATGCTGTTTTCATTAACCTTCTAGAAAAATGAAAGGGAGAGAGATGGCCAGAAGAGTCTCTGGCAGCCCAACCAAAGGCCTTGACAGGATGCTCTTCCTCTGGTGACATAGCCATTACTTGATTTGAAAATGAAATGAAAGTTATTGAGTTTCCGTAGAATGGGAGGATGAAACAACACGAGGATTTTATGTGTTAGGTGAATGGAAAATAGTAGTGTATTGGAAGGACGGTGATCGATCTACTTTACATAAATAAGGCTTATGACGTCCATGCTGAGCAAACCGGAGTCACACGTAACGGTCAACTTCAAATGTATTGGCCCCCAACCATTTGAATACTTGTAATGGAGCAAATCCAGATAATATATATATTTTTTTAAATAATCATATAATAAAATATTTGACAAATTAATTCGTGAAATAGATAACTGAAGATGCATTCCAAATACATGACTTCAATATAAATTATATTAAATGTATGTTTTCTGAGTACACTTTCAGTATAATGTCCTAAAGATACATTCTAAGTACATGTTCTAAATACATATTGTAAAAAAAAATATTTTTTAATAAATTTTAAATCAAAAATTAAAAATTTTAAATTCATAAATTTTTTTTTTGTTATTCTTATGTAAATTTTTATTTTTTAACAAAAAAATTATTATTAAAATTTTTTTATAAAAAAATGTAAAAAATCATAAATAAATTTTATGCAAAATTTTGTGAAAAGAACTTAAAAAATTTAGAAATAATTGTAAAACAATGTAGAAGTATAGATATAAAAATAGAAAAAAAATAATTCATTAAAAAATGTTAATAAATTTAAAATTTTCAAACAGTAATTTACATGTCAAATAAGATAAAATAGTATCATATCCCTTTTGTTCCTTTTCTTTTCGAATTATAGTGCAAACCGCGTAAATGTGTTTGTGGTGCTCTCTATCTGACCTTGCATCTAGAGTAGGAGGAGTCTGTGACTCCCATGTTGAGTGGTGCTAAGAGGCATCATCGAAGTCATAAGAAGGCACTAGACTTCAATTTGTAGTAGGTTGTGAAGATTAACCTTGATACATTGTTTGCTTATCGAGGCATTTCTTTTGCGGAGCAGATGGTGTAGGGAAAGAACCGCTAATGGAATGATGATATGGTGTAACATAAGTGCTAAGCACTAGGGCTAAACTGTTGTTGATCTCATAGGCATCTAGTGGGAGCTATTGGGCCTATCCTACATATTCATGTGCTTAAGCTTGGTTTCGAGGTCATCTAAGTCCCGCAACCCTACAACATGTAAGAATTGGCTACTAGTGTTGCCAAATGTCAGCAAGTTGCATATAGCACCACAGAACTTAAGACATCACAACCCGTTATGTGTCATTATTAAATAATGACACCCTAAGGCTCTTAACCTATCTAAAACCACAAATATTTTCATATCTCCACAATATAAGATATCTCATCAATTTCTTAGATATCACACTAAAATATCTTCTATTTATTTGATAAAATACATAATGTCTAAAATTTTCTAAATAATTTAAAAATGAATCTAATTTAGCATTGACATTGCACTTACCAAATGTTCAAGAATTGCTCCTATACATCCTATATATCGATGGTTGATAGATCTATACCACCTCATGTATCCCTATAACATCCTACGAAGGCCTTATAGGTGAACCAACCGAGCAGTAAGCTTGTCCCATAAGGCTATGTATGGTGCATGTTGTACCAGTCAATTTGTGTCAACTCTCCCACGCAAGTTGATTTAATGAAGCTTAGGTTGTGTGTTAACATCTTATGGAATATATTGACAACCCCCAAACTGCTTAGCAAAAGGGTTTGGAAATGCCAGTCGACTATATGGAAACATATGAACAACACCTGAATAGTCTAAATGTATCTACTTACTCTATAGAAGGGGGTAGAAAATGAATCATATTTCCTGCATACGACTCTCACTCGACCTAAAGCGTAGTAAGTAAGATTTAGATGTAATGATACATATCATCAAAAGGAAAACTGAAAAAAGGTTGAAGAAATACCTAATTAGCAGTCTGCCTGTCGAGAGCATCTCAATAAGTGGTTATAACGTGGGTTAGGTGATACCTAGTGTCCAAGCTTGTCATCTATCATGCAGCCTAAGGAGCTCCAACCTTTACCAGAAGTCCATGGCGGCTAACAGACACTATATAGGGGAATTCCCTTGTCCACACCTAAAGGAGTATCGCTGCCCCTCTCATCTCATGAGCTAACAAGGTAGATGCAACACAAAGCTAGTGACATAACCAAGCCAAACATGTAGACCCCCAACTGTACTTGCCTGTCATATCGAAGTGCTCCAACAATGGAAAAAACATACTATGTACAAGGGAGCTTGATTTGTTGGGAAAAATAAATTCGCCAATCAACTACAAGATGTACACATACTTATGATATGCAACATGCTCAACATCTGCGTGTTGTGGCAAGACCCAATACATATCTCAAAGTCACATTAGATAAATGCAATCCCCTTTACTGCCTAACCTTGGTCTTTCCCCAAGCAATCTTTAACATATAGCAATCCAATCTAAGGAACTACTCCCTGTCACTACCTAACCATCAACTCAAAGGCCTAGTTGGACCTCAACATCCTATAGAGTAATGGTGAACTCTCCAGTGAACATGTGAAACGTATGCATCTTTGTCCTCCACCTCTTAACCAGGGTTGTGATCATATGCCAATCTAGTTATATCAAAGGCAGGTGGCTCACCCTTAGGAAACTCGTCAACTATAAATATGGCTCCATCTACGGATCTATTAGAATCATGTTCTTGATGTGCCAAAGTGATAGCTCATGAAATCAAATAATGAGCCATGATTGATTCTAAAAGTGAAGAAGTAAAATGTTGTAGTAGTATGAGTTATTTCCCACTTCAGTCACTACACTTACTATTTCATGCTTGAAAATCCACAGTATGAGTTTTTTGGCATATTTGATTTACAACCACCACCACACCACACCACACCCCCACATGATATAATAAGAAAAAAAAATAAAAAAATAAGCTTAAGTACCATAAGTTCTTTCGATATAATAAGAAAAAATAAAAAAATAATAATAAAAAGGAAAAGAAAATAGAGTATTTGATTGAACGTCAGATATTTTGTATCCAAAAACCATAGGATATGAAGAATTTTTCCTTTCATTTTTCACACGATGAAGATTCCACAGTATAATACATTAAATGCAATACCTTTCTCTCATGTTGCCTTGTAAATTTAAAATAAATAAATAAACAAAAGAAATTGTTCACGTTATGTTTCAATTAAACCAAATAATAAAATGTACCGCTTTGCCAAAATTTAGTAACCAAGCTAATATATATGCTACTATCTCATGAAAATGGTACAAGTTAAAATCTCTCTTTCTCTGTGATGGTCACCTCCATAAGGATGTTACAATTTTGAATCAACCATTCTCATTAAGATCACCCAAAAATAAAAAGCAAATACTATTTTCATTAACCTTCTGGAAAAATGAAAGGGTGAGAGATGAGATGTTGAGCAAACTAGAGTCACACGTAGTGGTCAACTTCAAAGGTCTTCACCCAACAGCCATTTAGAAATATATTTACTATTATCATATTCTTAACTATCACTATTTTTCTTTATGGCCTATTTTAAACCCTTTAGCTTCGTCACTTTTTAAGATCAATTTACTTCTTTTCTTTTAATTTGTCTATTTCAATGTTAAACTATGGCAATTTCAAATTTACACTATATTTAAATAACGATTATAACCTACTATATCTATCATGTCGATTCATTGCAAATACATTGATATATAATCTTCAATACTATAATCTGTATCTATTCTATATTATTAAACCAATACTTGCTTATTCAAACCCCCTAAAAAGTTAATTGGACAAGAACAACAAATAAATTAACTTAATGATAAGGGATATCAAATGGTTAACCAACTTCCTAAAAATTTGGCACTATTATTAACTATTATTAATACATAAAGGAAACTTTATTAGCTTTTCATTTATTTAATTCTATATATTTTATATTTTAAATCTAGCCATTTTGTTATACTTATTTCTCTCACACCTAGTGCTTGTTTGCTATATGGAAGTTTTATTTTTATTTTTTTGCAAAGCATTTCACTTTGTTGGTTACTTAATTTTCACACGCTAGTGCAAGTAGGCTAATTACATTTTACGCTAAAACCTTTTACTTTACTATGTATGAAATTCCCTAATTAATGTCTTTATTGTTTTCGCAAGTAAATGACGACTTATTCAATGAAGTAAATTAAATATGATGTAATATCTCAAGATTTTGAGCTGTTAAATTTGAATTTTTGAAAAATACTTTTCATTTTAGTTCAAACTTTAAGGTGAAGTTGTAGAAGTGGATGAAACCACCACATAAAATTCATTTCTCAAAAATATAGTTATAGACAAGTTATTGGATAAGTTATTTGCAAGTGAAACGAAAGTCAAATGAACTTGTTTAGTAAAGAGAGATGAGATAGTACAAATGTTCTTTTAGGGAGTAGATGTAAGGAAATCAAGCCGATGACGTATGTCATGGTCCTAGGTTCTTGTTAGTACAATAAGTTCGTGTAGAGCTTATTGGCCTCTATAGTACTAAGTAAGCCTTCATGCTACTTGATTAGCCTAAATTAGCCTCTATACTTGTAAGCAACATGAAAGAACAACAATAAAAAAAAGGGGACACAAGCAAAAATTGTAATAAATAATCACACCCTCTTATTAATATCGAATGTACAAGGGACTATAATGTGTGAATGGGATAATAGCAAGGTTGTCAAAATCGCGTTTCAACTTGTACGATTCTACGTTTTTACGAGTTTATATATACAATCCCAGTTAACTCGCATACAAAATCGGAAAGAATCAAAATCAAAGTAAAATCGCGATTTTGAACAGTAAAATCGATCAAAATCGCGATTCTGCACGTTTCTACCGATTCCACACAATTATCCCAAGCGCAACCCAGCCCAACCCAATCGGCAACCCAGCACATCCTTTGCAATTTCCGGCTTGCTGCTGTTGTTGTTCTTGTACGTTGAAGAGAAACAGTGAGAGAGAGACAGTGAAAGCAATGAGAGAGGAGAAGCGAGCCAGGAACTATGTGTACTTTTGTTCTGTGTATTTTTCAAGCTCAACACACGGCCGTGCCTTCAACCGTGTGTTCAACCGTGTGTACTTCTGAGTATTTTCCAAGCTTAACACACGGTCGTGCCTTCAACCGTGTGTTAAACTGTGTGTACTTCTGTGGGCGTGTTTCCTTGATACACGGCCGTGCTCTTCCCTTATTCCTTCTAAAAACATTTTTCTTCGTGTTTTCTTATCCAAGCCTAAACTTTTAATAAACAACCGTGGGCTTAATTGTTTAAAGTGGGACCCACGTGCTTTCCTGTCGTAGCGGAAATATGAGTCATACCCCGACATGTTTATCGGTCATCACTTATCTCTTGTCAGTGTGTTACGTTGCATTGAAGTCTTTGTGTTTGTGTTCGTCATTTATTAGTCTTCTTATTCCTATTTGTGATCATGTTCGTATTAAAGCACTTATGTTTGATTGCTGCAACTTTCCTTATTTTAACTAATATTTTTGTAATAGTAAATAAAATAAATGGTAGATAACTTTACCTAGTAATATATAATTTTGAAGGTTTTCTTGTTATAGTATCTTCTTTATTATGTACTTTTAGTCATTTTTTAATATTACTCCTTTTTAATGGTATATCTTCATTATCAATTTTTATTTATTAGTAATTTCTTAAAGTCACAATTGATTTTTAAATTTTATCTATTATCTTTTAGTTTTTGTATATAGAACTAGGTGAAACTAGTTTTATACATGATTTATCATTTTAGAAATAAAATATTTATATTATACAACTTATGCTCGATTATCTATATTATGACTTTTATTGCAAATTTGTAATTTATGGCTAAAATAAATACTTAATTTCCTTATTTCTATTATTAATTTATTTTTAATGACTATTGTAAATACATTTATAATATTTGAAAGTTATTTTACATAGGTTGTAGAAACTTACGTTTCTACGTTCCGATTCTACGGACCCCTTCACGATTCTACATAAAATCGCGATTTTGACAACCATGGATAATAGTATATAAGCAGGTTCCTTAACCATGAGTAATTAAATGGTGAATAAGAGCTTGTATCCACAAGTGTACTCACATTTCCCGTAAAAGGCTTTATAGGCATTTCCAACTCTTGTAGGATGAGATATTAAAACTGTTGAAATTGCAATACGCTCAAAAATTGAAATTGCAATTCTAAATTCCTACTATACAATATATATACCCTTCCCCCACTTAAATCTATTGTCATGCTCGTCAATGTGTGTTGGAGCTTCAGCCCATTAATGGAGGTCTTCTAGCAAGTGCTATTGACACTCTTTTTGATATTAGCATGATATCATCTTTCATCTCCTTGATCTCTCCACTTTACTAAGTATTATGCACGTTCTTCTCCAGTGGTGAGGTCATTGACAATCCTCTTGGCAAGGATACCTTCAACAACCTGACCAACATTGAACTTAAGCTTAACGTGCAGCCACTTCGATGTATTGTGAGAAAGGTCTTCCATATATGAATAGTACAACTTCAGGACGCTCACATGAAAGATTGGATAGACTTTGCAAGACATAGGTTCTTAAATTTTGAAATCAATACCTACCTTATAGTACCTTGAAACTATCCTACACCCTGTACCTTTTAAAACATATAAGATACAGGGTACATTATGAAACTTGTAAGTTCTACCTTTTTTTCCTATAAATTTTAAGTTTGTGTGATATTAAAAAAGTAATCTATATGTGATATTATAAGTTCTTCATGTGAAAAATTTATAAACCTATAACAAAATACGTGAAATTAAAAAAAAACAATAATTTTTCTACTTTAATTATTTCAACTTTTGTGATCTTACTACTTAGCAATTGAGAAACAATAAGGCAAAAAAACAGAAAATCTAAAGTTGGAAAGGAAAATAAATAGTGAGCAACATTAAGTTTATTCATTTAAGGTTTTTAATTTATGAACTTAAGCTATTTTTTTTTCTCCTTTTTCCTAAAGCATTTATTGCTAAAAAAATAATAATATTGTCATTTACTATTTATTTATCATTATTATTTAATAATAGCATTTTATAGGGTAAATATAAGATACCGTAAAACCTATATTATATATACCTTGGAATATAGGTTTTATAATAGGTATAAGGTAAGAAGACATCATATCCATGCTTCACCATCTGAGAGCAAGTTTTGGAAAATCTATACCCGAAACCTATCTTATGACTCCTGATATACACCCAATACCAATTTGATTGAATAGAGTATGAGTGTGTACTTTATATAATAAAGTTGCCCACTCACCCTTATTAAGAATCTCATTTATTAACAACAATTAATATTTTCTTCCATTTGTATTACACATTGTTTTAAAAGTTATGAGAAGACTATGAATTTATTTTAACATTATTCTATGCACATTTACTAGCCAAAATACCCAAAAAAAAAAGTATTTTTTCAAAAATATTATTAACTTAAGGTCGAGGAACAAATTAGGTGAATAGGGTATTGAAGGCACATACAGTGTATGCATTTTTCCCCGTATAAAGACAAGCCAACACGCATAGAGTCTTACTTTTTCCATTCTTAACACACACAAGTCTAACAAACTTTCACTTCCCTCTCCACACAATAGCTACCAAAATTTGAGATTTTTTTCACTAATCAAGCACAGATCAATATCCATTTGATCATATTTACCAAGGTATACAATCCATTTGTGTTACTTCACATTTTACATACCAATTTAGGATGTTTTGTTTGTAAATCTAATTTCAAAACCTACATATGATATACCTATATTATGTGTAGAAATGATTATTTTAGTTTAAAAAATGTGTATTATATCTTAATGTGTGTGCTATAGTGTTAAAATATGTGAAATGCAAGAATTGTAGAGGTGTAGAAATTGTTGGGCATGATAGTTGTTTGTAATGCATGAAAGGTGTTTATTAAAACTACTCAGTGGGTGTTTTGTCTAGTATGAAGTTAATTTTGAAACCCAAATGCGATATAGCTATATTATGTATACAATGAAGGATTATAAAAATGTATATTATTTTATAATGTGTGTTGAGTAGTGGCAAAATATGTGAAATGCGAGAGTTGTAGGTATTTAGAAATTGTTTGGCATAATAGTTTTTTAGAATGCATGGAAGGTATTTAGTATGAAGCAAATTTTGACACCTAAATGTGATATAACTATATTATGTGTACAATTAAAGATTTTAGTTACAAAATTGTATATTATTTAATAATGATGGGAATTTTTCCGGCAACCTAGATGGTTACAGAACTCCATTTACATGATGATCAAAATCACTCATGTTTTACCTTTATTTCTTTTATCTAATAAATATTTGAGTAATAATCTTTTAGGTACAATAATATTTCTCCACGGATGCTAAATGACTTTCATTTGTTGATTGCAAAGGGAAATCATCAGATTCTCATCCAATGACCCACTGTGATCGACATCACCTCGATTCATTGGCTTTTTAAGGATTCTTATTATTTTTGTATTTGCAATCATTTCTTCGAACTATTTAAGTTGTAATCTTTCTTTTGGGACACTTCCATTTGTTTGTAATTGTCTTTTAGGACCGGCCACCCTAAAAGTAGCATAGTTGTAATTTTGTGGACTTTTTAACCCTAAAGGGAGCAAGTATAAATACTTGCTTAAGTAGAGCTTTGAGGGGGTAGCCAAAATTTTCAAAAATAGAACACACTTCACGTGTGAGGTTAGGGTTTCTCCTAAAATCTAAATTGCTCTTATCAATTTCAATACTAAGAATTGAAATTGTGGCGAGTTGCAACAAAGAGAAATTGTGAGTAATATCAATTCCTTTTTGTTGTGTTTCCTTTTCATGACTAGTGAGTTATATCTAGGGTTGGTTAGGATTGTTCTTAGTCAGATTTTGATTTCATTTGAAATCATTCTATCATGTTATAAAATTGATTGGTTTTGACATTAGTTCTAACCAGCAAATTTACTATATTTTGTGGCTTGGATTACCTTATTGGGAAGGAGGAATACGGCCTCGTTTTTTATTGTTAATGATTGGTAATCTCTTAGGATTTTAAGTTGATTTAGTGATTCAATTGAGGATTTCATCATTGTGATTTTCATTACCTTGAAATTTAGCCTTCGGATCATCTTTCATATTTAGGGTTTATGCAATTTTTGTGCCCCTTGGAACCAAATTTATCTTGTCATTTTAGTGATTGTTGATTGATTCAATTACATGTGCTTAAACCCCCTTTTAGGCACATCAAATAATGTGCATGGAGTAATGGTAGAATATGTGAAATACAAGAATTGTAGTGGTATAGAAGTTGTTCAAGCATAATATTTGTTTGGAATGCATAGAAAGAAGTTAAAATTACTCAATAGGAAATTGATGTAATTTTTCATAAGACTAAATACGCATAGGTCATGTAATTAGGTTAGAAATGGCTATGGTAGTGAAATTTATTGTGTACGTAAGAGGAAATATTGTGTATTGTAATGATGGATCCAATTAAGAGATTAGGTTGATGAAGAAGTTGAAGGTGAAGAGAAATTCAAACTATAGAGAATTCTTGCGTAGGATTTGTGGAAGCATTGGAGTCGATCCAATTACAGTTCATGTTGAGATACTATATAGGCTTTCGTACCACTTCCATGGGAAGGAGAGATACAAGTTGATGCTAATTACAAATGATGATGGTGTTGAGATTGCAGTTGAAATGGTTGCATCTTTTAGAGAAGAGCGCATACAAGACATGAAGAATCACAATATCCGAATGAAGAAGAACCCTTGGTAAACAATGCCTCATCACCTCAACAACAAGAAGGGCCAAGCATGATGACTAATTCACCCATGTGTGATGAAATGGCTCTAGTGCCAACTTCTAAACCTTTATGAGATAAAGAAAACTTTGATGATCTAAAGTTAAATGAAGCCCTCCACTTTCCAATTGAAATTGATTTTGTTGTGGAATACTTTGTAGTATACAAAGAATATTCCGATGACAATGAGGATTGTGCTGAAAATGTTATAAATGACACGCATGCCACGTATCTGCTAGTGTACATGTATGCTATGCAAGGTCATAAATTCCAAGAAATGAGTCATTCAAATGACATCGAATGACATCGAATCTATGGATGTCATTCCATTTTTCAATGCTGGGGGAGATAGTGGTTATATCACTTTTGAGGAAAATATGGTTGCTATGTGCAGTGACTTCGACACTAATGATGAGCTTAAGAAGGGAATGAGATTCAATAGTATGGAAGAGCTAATCTAAGCTATTAAGCTATATCACATCAAGAACCACTATAACTTTATAGTTAAAGAATCGACCAAGACCTTATGGTCAATTTTTTTGCCAAGAAGGATAGGGGTTGCAAGTGGAGACTTTGAGCTTGTAAGAAGAAGTTGGAAGGCTTTTTTGTCATCACAATCTTCAAGGGACCTCACACATGCACAAGCACAAGCTCCATGATACATTATGATCATTCGAAGTTAGATTCAAATATGATGGCTAGAATCTCCATTGAATATGTGAGGAAAAGCTTGGCTATAAAGGTTGTTGACCTCAATTTTATAACTAAAGTTAACTTTAGGTATATAATCTCCTTGAGAAGGCTATAAGATGTGAAGGGAAAAGCTATTGAAGTTATGTAGAATGATTAGGACAAATCATACAATGAATTTCCAAAACTCCTCAATGTAATCTAAATTGGTAATCTTAATACATAGGTCAAATGGGGTTACCATGATTCGATAGTTCTTGGAGAGTTCATCATCAAATAGGTCTTCTAGACATTCGGGCCATGTGTTGAGACATTCAAGTATTGTAGGTTTGTTCTTAATATCGATGATACTTTCTTATATGGGAAATACACTCATAAATTATTGATTACATATAGCATGAATGGAGATAACTACATTTTCTTGTTGCATTTGCTATAGTAGATGAGGAATTGGTAGAAACGAGGGGATGGTTTCTTCAAACTGAAGGAGCATGTTATAGGTGACCATAGAGAAACCATTTATCTCATTTTTTATAGACATGTTGATATCAGTATTGCAATTGAATCACAAGACAATGGATGGAGGCCTCCCTTTGCAGTGTGGCACTTTTGTATACGTCATATTGTAAACAACTACAACACTGTTCTTAAAATTTTGCAATGTAAGAAATGGGCGATGACTGTTAGGATGAAGGTATAATCTCACAAGTTTCAGCATTACATGGACGTAGTTGGGCAAATAAAGGCTGATGATGCCCTTACATGGTTTAATGACATCCCATTAGAACAATGGATACTTGCATATGACGGAGGCTACCATTACATACATGACTATGAACATTATTGAAAGTGACAATTTTGTTCTAAAAAAAAAAAAGAGAAAAAGGCCTATTGGTAACTGCATTGGTAAAAAAAAAATAAAAATCTACAATTGTGTTAAACGTTGGGATAGGATGACCGGGGATGCATACAAAGGAATAGCAGCAAACTAAGTTTTCACAAAGTACAACAGTGAGAAAATGGAAAAATGGATATGTAGGGCTAATGCCCACAAGGTTATTAGGTTCAATAGACTAAACCAAATGTTTGAAATCCTAATAGGATCCCAACACATAGCAAACAAGGTTAAAGGTGGAGGAAGGATACAAACTATAAACCTTAAGAATCACACATGTACATGTAACATGTGGCAAATATACATGATTCCGTGTTCACATGCTTGCACTATAGTAGCATATATGAGGCTTGACAACTCATTGGTCATTGGCTAGTGGCACAAGTAGACACATCAATTACAATGTTACCACAATCACTTCTATCTCATTAGAGATGAGCACTACTAGCTAGAAGTTGACTTTCATTCCTTCACCTTGATATTGACAAGCTTCAATGTAGAATGGGAAAGTCTAAATCGAAATGATACAACATAGAGATAGACTTAAAGCGCCCTCTATCAAAACTAGGTGTAGTGGGTGTAGAAAGGAAGGGCACAATAGAAGGAGGTGTCTCGAGAGAAATAATAATGGTATACAACTTATAACAAAAAAAACTTACTTGCTGCATTCCTTAAACATTGTTTGTAATTTGGTTAATGTGATAATCTTCCCTTTACTTACCAAAATTCATTTTCATGTCATAGGATAAATGGATCCAAGACCTTTTGATCCATTATTGTTGAGACAGTGGGCTAGACATCAATCAAAGTCTGTTAAGTAGGGGTAGGTATTGTATATTACAAGTCCTATGTGTACTTTCTAGCTAAATTTATTCATTCTTATAATTTATACATTTATGTTTATATGACGCATCTTGGCTAATAGTTAAGAGTCGTGAGTTATAGCTATATCGTGATGAAGATGATATCCCATTAGATTCTCACATGGCACATCTTTTATTCATTCAATTAGATTGGCATCTCCTTATAGCACTAGTGGAGAGGTGGAGGCTTAAGACACACACCTTCCACATGGCCCATGGTTAGGCCATTGTGATTCTGCAAGACATGGTGGTCTAATTCGAGTTACTAGATGATAGGTAAGTTGTTACAAGTAGCATTAACCTTGATTAGGCATTTAACTGTGAACAGTTACTTGGAAAGAGACCCGAAGCAAAGCAGATAAGGGGCAAAAGTATTAGCTTATCGTAGTTGTGGCATAGATTCCAAAATTTGCATTCTTGGGCATCTAACGAGACGGTTAGGCATCATACTCGCACCTACATTATGCAATTGCTAAGAGGCTTTGTATTTGCGGATAAATCAAGCAACCTGGTCAATTGTATATTCTTTCCGCTCTTAGATGACTTTGCACTTATAGGGTAGTATAGCTAAGGCTCTACCTATTTAGCCTAGTTGTATTGCCAATTATACTTTGCATCCATCTTTACTACGCAGGAGATTGGAGGAGCAACGATTCTTCTACAGGTATGGGCATGGGATTGGTTCCCATATATAGTTCTCCTGAGTCGTTACAAGATTGCATTAGAGAATATGAGGCTCTTGAGGTCTCGGTGGAAGATAGCTTGAGACACCACACAGCACCCTATGCATATTGTTTAGGCATATAAGGATACATTTGACCTCCAGAACTCATAGCAAATATGTCACCCATTTATATTTTTCTATCCACTGTATATTATATATCTTTATTAACATCTAAGCATTTAATGTTAGGTTATTTGGAAACCTTATCCTAAGGAGCTCATTGATATACTCCCCCCATTCTGCCATGTAAGCAAAGGCATTTGAATAGCTTAGATACCATTGATATACTTCACATTGTAGAGTGGCACTATCCAGATCACATTGTCTCCAATTTGGTGCACTCTGGTGAGTGCTTGCCAATGTCGACACATAGCCTCACTTGCATTATATTGATTTACGAGGCTGGACCGATGATGTAAAGTAAGTATACCTATCAAATTTTGTAATATAGTGAATTAAATACAAATTTTGCCCCATAAAGATTAAGGATACTAATACTAACCTACACCTCATTATCTATCCAATAAATTATAAAGATTAATTAATCTAAAACTTACAGCTAACTATTATCTACTAAATTAAAGATGCGATTGAAAGAAAGAAGAATAAAGCATATTGCAATTAACTTCAAGATGGTAAGACAAGTATCTAGACTTTGCTTCCCCTATGATTTACTATGTGTCATTAACAAAAATTATTCAAATTTATCTTTAATTTCATTGATTGAGAGAATTCCTGAATTAGATCAATAACTTTTTCAATTTTATTAAACATAACCTTAAAAATACCTATTTGAATATCTGCATAATAGCATATTTTCAAGCTTATATTAAGAATAATAAATTCTCTAAAAACAATTGAATAAAATTCGAAAGAATTATACAACTTATCTCTAAGATTATACAAATTCCTTTCAATCATTTTACATCTAATTACACATAAGATTTATCAATTATAATGCATAATATCAAACAATTAGAATAATACTCTAGAAATATTAATTTAAAAAAATCAAGAACACAATTGAATCAAGAAACTAAAGATTTCATTGAAATAGTAATAAATCTAATCACATAATAATCTTAGGATCCAGAAGTTTAAATACTAAGAAGTTTAAGCTCTAATCATTGTAAATTCAGATTCTTCAATGATGAAAAACCTAATTCTTAAAGTAAAAGAATGTGCTCTTCTCTATCTCTAAAAAAACCCTAAAACCTATGAAACATGTATTCTCTCATTATGAAGTCTGGTCTCCCTTTTCCTTTATATAGCAAGCATCTAAAACAATTTTGGCATGACCTGTTCTTGGTCTTAGACACTCTAAGCTTGTAGACAGCTACAAGAATGCAAAAAGGAAAAAGGAAAACCAAGCAAGAAAATTTAAAGTAGAAATTAAAACAAAAGAAATAGTGCAGTTTAGTTTAGTAAGCTATGTTAGTCTCATTAGATATATAGAAAAAAAAAAAAAAAACAAGGAAGAAATCAGTAAAAGGAATCATGATTAGACTCTTCCTCCTCTCCTTCTTGATTTCCTTCATCCTCATTCCCTTCTTCAGCATCAACCATTTCTTCATCATCCTCACCATCTCCATCTCCCTCTTCCTCTTCTTCCTCCTCAGTCTCCTCACTTTCATCATCTTATAAACTTGGAATCTACTCACTTGTATCTATGTCAACTAAGGATTCAATGTTGAATTGCATGGTTGCATTATGAGCAAATCTTTCCAACCTTTTTTGTCTTCTAAATTCCCATACAAGATCCATATGATAACAACATTACAAATCTAAAACTTTTTTGAACTTCTTGATCATTTTGTCTCTTTTATACTCAATCATATCCAATTGAAATCTTAAGCCTTTGCTAATATCAGTAGATTAGTTTGACCCTTCTCCTTAATGTTTCTCTACGTCAGGTAATATATGCATACATCTAAAAGAAGTTAATTTGATAGGAATTACTTCTTTTAGAGAGGTAAAAAAGGGGCGTTGTTTAAAACTCCTCTTGCCTTTGCTAAGATTGTAATATAGGGTCCATAATAGATATTCTCTAGTATAGAATCTATAGCTTGTTGATGTATAAAAAATACTATTAGTGTAGCCAAATTAATCAAGTACCTCTCAATCATGCTATAGAGATAGAGAATGTCATGAGAATGTCTTGATCGCTTATCCTTCCCTAATAAGACTAGCAAGCAACCCCTCTTGGCAATTGGTAAGGTAGAGCTACAAACTCTTTAGTATCCACATAGTTCGCTTCATATAATCCTATGTACATACCAAACTTAGCTATAGAAATCTAATAAGTCTGGCCTTTGATCCTTAAGTTAAAGTAGTCTTATAGTCCCACGACGTTCCTTTGTGATCTAACTTATACGTAGTTAGTAACTCTAGGGTTACTTCTTTGTAAATTGGGGCCTTCGAGGAAAATGGCCTCTCTTATTCTCCCATTCCTACTTGCCCCCATATCTCTTCTTCCATTTGTAGCCTCTAGATAACATCCCATTTGATGCAAAGTGTCTAGCTAAATGTCTTCTTCTTTAACATCCCATATCTATCTAAATGGGCCATCTTAGTAAATTCTAGCATAGGATGGTTTGGAGGTGGTGGTAAGGCTATTGGAGCAATTAAAGTTGAAGTCCTTACTGAGGAGATAGATGCTCCTAGCTAACTTTTGCACTACACTGGTTGGTTAGGCCAACATTGCTTAGAAGCCATTTTCCTAGACTAAAAAGAAACACTTCAACATAGGTAAATGCACTTACTAGTCAGAATATTTCTCCCATGATACCTATGTAACACTAGATAAATAAGGAAATGGACTTATGGATATAGTTTAATTATCTTGTATTAACAACACTAAAGGATTCTATTTAGGTTAATTCTAAGCATATCAACATTAACTATCCTAATTATACAAATCCAAGTGCTAAATTAGCTTTAATATAAATCATATGTTGTACATTAAGCTAGAGTGAAGTGAATTTTCACAAAAGCAATGGATTTATCGAATAATGCTAGATATGGAGAAGAACATAACTTATCCTAAAATAGACACGGTTATGCCTACCTCATGTCTCATGGAAGTACATACTCAAAGGGGTTTTGCAATTTTTATTGTGTTATACATGCAACTAAGGATTTCTACTTAAGTTTTACATGGAAAAAAAAAAGAAAAAGAAAACCTAAACCAGCCAATGTCGGTAAAAATAGCAAAGAATAACTAAACCCTAAAACCTAATGCAATGTGGGTTCCAAAAGTTCAAAATGAGAGAAAACAGAAACACATGAGTAGCAAGAGAAGGAGATATACCTTGTATAAGCAAGTGATTGATGAAAAATTAAAAAAAAAAAAAAAAAGTGTGAGGTACGTACTATAGCATGCGTGCTTAATTGCGTTATGTTTGTGTTCAAAGGGAAAAGGAGTGTGTGAATGTAATGTGAATGGTAATGCTTGTGTGTTTGTCTAACTCTTTTATACAATGGGGTGATATGTTGGGTTTCTGTGCCCAAAAAAATAAAATAAATGATTTAATGTTAACACGACCCAAATATAATCATGTCTAAGGACCGTGTAACTCTCATTTGAAACTAAAAGTAAGGCACCCTTGACATAACCTCAAACATGACTATGTCTAAATGTTGTGTAACTCTCATAAATAATTAAAATTCCTCTAACTCTCTAGACACAACCTTGACATGATCTTGTCAATAGGTCGTATATCTCTCATAAACATTTAAAATGCAAAATCCCATTAGAAATAACCAAAATATAACTATGTTAAAAAATCATGTAACTTTCGTAAAAATTTAAAATTTGAAAAATAGCCTTGATAGGACCTTGACATGACCATGTCTAATGGTTGTGCTACATCTGGAGAACATCATTACATTCAACATGACCTTAACATGACCATGTTTAGTAGTCATCTCAAGCTCGTAAAAAATTTTGCTTGCATTTTTTATTTTTTGTGATTAGAATTACATTAAGCTATCTAATATTTGGGTTGTCTACTAAGAAATGCTTTTGTTTTACGTCGTTAGCTCGATGAAATTCCACTCAAATTTACAAACCTAGCATAAGTTGGAGATGAAACTCCTTCCTTTCAGTTGATGCAATTTCTCCTCCCAAGTGGAGCTTTAATCTCTAACCATTTACCCTAAAAGTACCTTTATTAGGATGTGTGACTTCTACCACTCTATAAGGAAAGACTTGAGTCACTATGAAAGGACTGGACCACTAAGGCTTTAGTTTTCCGGGGAATAAACATAAGTGAGAGTTGCGTAGTAGGATATGGTCGCCTTCTTTGAATTGTCTCCCATGCTTGATTCTTTAGTCATAGTATTTCTTAATTCTCTCCTTATAAAACTTAGAATTCTCATATGTTATCTCATGCCATTCATTGAGCTCATTTAATTAGAGTTTCCTGTTAGTACTCATGCACTCAAGATCCCAATTAGCTAATTTAATGGTCCAAAAGGATTCGTGTTCAATTCCCATGAGGTAAATGTTAAGCTTTCCCATAAACAAGTATGTAGGGAGTAGTTTCTATAGGTTTCTTGTAAGCTATCCTATTGACCATAGAGCATCGTCAAACTTACTAGACTAATCCTTCTTATGATGCTCTACAGTTTTTTCTAAAATTCACTTAAGGTCCCTATTAGCAACTTCCGCCTGATTGCTTGTTTGTGGATAATAGGGAGTAGCTAGTCTATGAGTAATGTTGTAGTGTTTAAACACTTTTTCAAGCTAAACATTACAAAAATGTGTTCCTCTATCGTTAATACTTGCTTTAGGGGTCCTAAATTGGGAAAATAAAGTCTTAAAAACCCTTTTTACTAACTTAGCATCGTTGGTAGGTAAAGCTTAAGCTTCAACCCATTTAGATACATAATCAATGGCTATTAAAATGTATTTATTCCCAATAGAATTGTTTAATGACCTCATGAAATCTATGCTCCAGATAACAAATACTTTACATATCAAGATGGGTTTTGTGGCATCTCATCCCTACAGGATATATTTCCCACTTGTTTGACAACTATCACAAAGCTCCACATATCTTTGGGCATCCCTGAAAAGTGTAGGCTAATAAAATCCCGACTTTAGGACGTTATGTGCCATCCTATAGGTCTAAAGTGACAATGGCTTGGGATTTGCCACCCTTCTTCATAAGAAACACTTCTTCTAATAACTTGATCAATATAAATCTTAAATAGAAATGGATCATCACAAAAGTAATACATTACATTAGAAAAGAATTTTTTTCTTTTCTTGATTTGGTAGTCCTTTTAGAAGGATGTTAGCTAGGAGATAATTTGTAATATCTGCGAACCATGGAGTTTCTTGTTCCCTTACTTAAGGTATTGCGTATAATCGTTCATCTGGGAACTCATTATTAAAGTTTTATTCCTTTAACTTCTCCGTGTTAGGATTTTCCAGTCTTGATAGATCGTCTATTGCTATGTTTTTGGTACCCTTTTTATCTTTAATTTCCAAGTCAAATTCTTGCAATAAGAGGATCTATCTAATTAACCATGGATTGGTATTTATTTTAGTTAGCAAATGCCGCAAATTAGAATGGTCAATATACATAATAACCTTTGAAAGAATTAAGTAAGAGCAAAATTTATCATATGTGAAAATAGCCAAAAGTTCTTTTCTTATAGCTATGTAATTCTCTTATGCATTGGTAAGAGTTTTGCTAGCGTAGTAAATTGGTTGTAGGTGTTAGTCCCATCGTTGTCCAAGGACTATGTCAACTATAAAGTAGCTTGCATCGTACATCAATTCAAAAGGCAAATTCTAGTCAAGTGCAACTATGATGGGAAACTTTGTTAATTTGTTCTTTAGTAAATTAAATGCA
Organism: Laguncularia racemosa; assembly: GCA_037954665.1. Classification (NCBI taxonomy): domain Eukaryota; kingdom Viridiplantae; phylum Streptophyta; class Magnoliopsida; order Myrtales; family Combretaceae; genus Laguncularia; species Laguncularia racemosa. The sequence continues at coordinate 23,349 of JBBMOL010001166.1, forward strand.
TCTAAGCATTCCTACAGGAAAACAAAGGGCACATCTTTCTCTAATAACTTAGTCAAAGGTTTGGCTATTTTAGAAAAGTCCTTTATAAATCATCGATAAAATTCTACATGTCCTAAAAAACTTCTACCACCTTAACTAAAGCTAGGGGGGTAAGTTTTGCAATAGTGTCAATCTTGGTTCTATTTACTTCAATACCCTTATGTGAGATTTTATGCCTAAGGATAATTCCTTCGTGTACCATAAATGGTACTTCTCCCAATTGAGCACAAGGTTGGTTTCTTCACACTTACATAACACTTTCTCTAGATTAAGCAAACAAATGTCAAAGGAATTAACAAAAACAAAAAAAATGTCCATGAAAACTTCCATAACGTCCTCTATATATTCTTCAAATATGGCCATCATATACCTTTGAAACATTACTGGCACATGATAGAGACCGAAGGGTATTCACCTATAGGCAAATGTACCATGTAGACATGTGAATGTGGTCTTTTCCTTGTCTTATGGTGTAATAGGAATATGAAAGTAACTAGATAAGCCATCTAAGAAACAATAGTACATATGATTTGCTAAACACTCCAACATTTAGTCAATAAAGGGTACGAGAAAATGATCCTTATGATTGGCATCATTTAGTTACTAATAGTTAATACACACCCTCCAACTTGTAATTGTACAATGGGGATCAATTTACCCTTCTTGTTAAGGACTACCATCATCCCTCTCTTCTTAGGAACTACCTGCATAAGATTGATCCATGAATTATCAAAAATGGGATAAATCATACCTATGTCAAGCAGTTTGTTCACTTTAACTTTGACTACTTCTTTCATATTGGGGTTCAGTCTTCTTTAAGGTTACACCACTAGTTTGAAATCTTCCTCTAATAAGATTTTATGACTTCAAAGTGAACGACGAATCCCTTTTATGTCTGATATTTTCCATACAATGGCCTTCTTGTGTTTCATGAGCACCTTGAGCAATTTTTCCTTTTGATTTGTCTTTATTTTGGAAGTTATGATCATTGGTAGCATGGAATCCTTCTCCAAAAAGGTATACTTTAGATAATCAGGAAGCTGCTTCAATTCTACTACTAGTAGATCTTCAGTGGATGGTTTTAGCATGATTTCCTTCTTTATATTGATTTACTCAAAGCCCCTCTTCCAAATAATGGAATTGTTAGGCTTTAAATAGGCTGTAACTTCAACACACTTAGGGTTTTCTACTTCTTCTTCTACACCTTTCTACAAGCAAAATTCCAAAGGATCCTTGAATAACATCTCTTGTATACAACTAACAATAGAGAAATCAATAGTATCCAAGCAGTAACATGTATCATTTTAGTCAACATATTTTTTTCATAACTTTATCAATCAAGAATGATAGAAATTAAGCAGCTTATTGTGTCTGGAAGCTCAGAAACATACATGGACAGATACACGGCCAAAAGGCACGGCCGTATATTGTGTCAGATAGCTCCCAGAAATATATACGACTGGATACACGAGCAGAAGGCATGGCCGTGTATTGTGTCAGATAGCACCTAGAAACATATACGGCCTGATACACGATCAGAAGGCACGGCTGTGTATTGTGTCAGGTAGCTCCTAAAAACATACACGACCTAATACACGGCTAGAAGGCAAGGCCTTGTTACACGGCCGTGAATATTGAGATATTTGTCCCGTAATTTATTTTGTAAATATGGCATGTATATTTTGTATTTTATATTTTGGTAGAGGAAGATTTGTTTTTCTAGTTTGTAGGATATAGTTGCTTGGAAAAGATATTCTCCTGATGTATATATATATTTGAACATGAGTTATGAAAAGGCATTCAGCCAAATTTTCTCAAAAGTTGTTATGGTATCAGAGCCACACAATTGAATATTTTGTTGAATCCGTAGTTTTTCTTTTATTCTTGGAATTGCTGGTTTGTTCTTGGTTTTCTTGGGTTTTAGGTTGATTAATTCCGATCAACAAGTTTTTTGATAATCAAGTTATGAGTGACAATTCTATTTAGAATGTCTTCTGAGAAAACACATGAAATCTTAGCTATTAGATTTACGGGAAAGAATTATGGAGCATGGGAATTTCAGTTCAAGATGTTTTTGAAAGGGAAGGAGCTTTGGGGTCATATTGATAGGTCTTCTCTAGCTCCTATAGAGTCGAAAGATCGTGGTCAATGGGAGGCAAAGGATGCTTGGATTGTTTCTTGGATTTTGGGATCTATTGAGGTTCATATGGTGAACAATTTACGATCCTTTGGCACAGCTAAAGAAATGTGGGAGTACTTGAAGCGCGTCTACAATTAAGATAATACTACAAGACGTTTTCAATTAGAACTTGATATGAGTAATTATAGTCAAGGTAATCTCTCAATTGAACAATATTATTCTGGCTTTCTTAATTTATGGAGCGAATATTATGGTATTATCTATGCTAAGGTGTTAAAGGAGAATTTAGCCAGTCTTCAGGCTATTCATGAAGTGAGTCATCGTGATCAGTTTTTTATGAAGCTCTGGCTTGAATTTGAAACTGCTCGGGCTAGGTTGCTGAATAGAGATCCATTTCCTTGTTTGGATGTATGTTTTGGTGAATTGCTGCGCGAGGAACAAAGATTGGCGACACAAGCCGCTATTGGTGCAACTGGTGGATCATCTGGAATAGTTAACGTTGCATATGCTGCTCAGACCCGAGGGAAGGGAACAATGCAGTGTTACAGCTGCAAAGAATTTGGTCATATTGCCCGCCATTGTAGTAAGAAGTTCTGTAATTATTGCAAGCAAAACGGACATATTATTAAGGAGTGTCCTACAAGGCCTCAAAACAGAAGGCCACAAGCTCTTCATGTTGTGGTATCCGACATCTACAATTGCTGGCAATAATCAATCTGTTCTCATACCAGATATGGTCCAACAGATGATTCTCTTTGCCTTCTCTGCTCTTGGTCTTCAAGGGAAAGGTAAGACTACTAACTCTGTTCCTTGGTTTGTTGATTCCGACGCCATAAATCATATGACTGGCACATCTGATTTATTGCATAATCAACGCCCATATACCGGTACTCAACATATTCAGGTTGCTGATGGAAATAATATTCCAATTACGATAGTTGGTGATATTAGCTCCTCCTTTCGACATGTTTTGGTTTCTCCTAAATTATCTATTAGCTTACTTTCTGTTGGTCAAATGGTGGATAATAACTGTGATGTCCACTTTTCTCGTGATGGTTGTATTGTGCAGGATCAGGTGTCGGGGAAGGTGATAACGAAGGGGGCTAAAGTGGGTAGGTTATTTCCATTATAATTTACCGTTCCTCGGACTTTGTCATTAGCTTCTTCAGTTGTTGAAAATAAGGCTAGCATCTGGCATAGATGCTTAGGTCATCCAAATAATGTTGTTTTGACTCATTTGTTGCAAAGTGGTGTTCTCGGTTCCACAAATAAGAGTTTATTAGTTGATTGTTCTCCTTGTAAACTGGGCAAAAGTAAGACATTGCCTTTTCCTGTTTTAGGTAATCGTGCCAATAAATGTTTTGACATTATTCATAGTGATGTTTGGGGAATTACATTATTTCACATACTCAGTATAAATATTTTGTGACATTTATTGACGATTACAGTTGATTCACATGGATCTATTTTTTGTATTTCAAAGCAGATGTGTTTACTGTGTTTCAAACCTTTGTGACATATATTGAAACTCAGTTCTCCACTTGTATTAAAGTCTTACAGTTTGATAATGGTGGTGAATATATCTCTCATGAGTTTCAAGCATTTCTTCATAACAAGGGTATTGTTTCACAACGTTCATGTCTTTATACACCTCAGCAGAATGGAGTTACCAAAGGAAAAATCAACATTTGTTAGATGTAGTGCGCACATTGTTGTTAGAATCTTCTGTTCCAGCTAAGTTTTGGACCAAAGCTTTATCTATTGTAGTTTATCTGATTAATCGCTTACCATCTCAACAATTGAAGTTTGATTCTCCCTACCATCGAATTTTTGGTAAACATCCTAATTATCATATGCTATATACTTTCGGATGTGTTTGTTTCGTTCATTCACTTGCCCATGAACGTCATAAGTTATCAGCCCAGTCTGTTCAATGTGCCTTTATGGGTTACAGTCCTAATCATAAAGGTTTTGTGTGTTATGATTTGATTAATAATCGATGGCGTATCTCTCGGGATGTGATTTTCTTTGAACATGAATACTATTTTCAGCAACATCTTTCGACATCTGATACTGTTGTACTTCCTCACTTTGATGATTATTCTTTTGATAAATGGTTCAAGCCTGACCTTGTCCTTTCCGACCTTTCTCTTGAAAATGCTCCAATGATTCTTCGACGATCAACTCGGCACATTCGTCCTCCAGATAGATATGGCTATTCTGCAATTTTAACTAATACTACAATTCCTACCTCTTATTCTGAGGCTGCTAAACAGACTTGCTGGATAAAAGCCATGCAAGGGGGAACTTCAATCACTTTAAGACAATCATACTTGGGATATTGTTTCATGTCCTGATGGTGTTAAACCCATTGGTTGTAAATGGGTTTATTCTCTTAAGCTTCGATCTGATGGTTCCCTTGACAGATATAAGGCAAGATTGGTAGCTCTTGGCAATCGACAGGAATATGGAATTGATTATGAAGAGACCTTTGCACCTGTGGCTAAGATGACAACTGTCCGGCTTGTTCTATCTATTGCTGCATCTAAAGGATGGTTCTTACGACAGATGGATGTTAAGAATGCATTTTTGCATTGGGACCTCAAGGAAGATATCTATATGACTCCTCCTCTAGGCTTGTTTTCTATACCCTCACATGATGTTTGTAAGCTCAAACGGTCTCTATACAATTTGAAACAGGCTCGACGAGCCTGGTTTGAAAAGTTTCGTAATACTGTTCTTAGCTTCTCTTTTATTCAAAGTTAGTATGATTCTTCATTATTCCTTTGCAAGACTGACAAGGGAATTGTTTTGTTGTTAGTCTATGTTGATGATATTGTCATCACAGGATTTGATACTCAATTGATGTCTCAGTTACAGGAGCGTCTTCAAGGTTCTTTTCATATGAAGGATTTAGGATCTTTAACTTATTTCTTAGGTCTTGAGGTTCACTCTTCTTCTGCTGGTATTTTTCTTCATCAACATAAATATACTAAGGAACTTATTGCTTTAGCTGGTCTCCAAGAGAGTCGTCCTGTTGATACTCCTTTGGAAGTGAATGTTAAATATCTACGAAATGATGGTGACTTTCTATCTGATCCATCTCTATATCGACAACTTGTTGGAAGTCTCAATTATCTGACTATTACACGTCCTGATATTTCATTTGCTGTGCAACAAGTTAGTCAATTTATGCAGGCACCTACATATCTTCATTTAGTAGCAGTTCGTCGTATTGTTAGGTATTTAAAAGGTACTTCTCATCGTGGTTTGTTCTTTTCTGCGAAGTCTCCTATTCACTTAATAACCTATAGTGATGCTGATTGGGCTGGTTTTTCTGATACACGTCGATCTATTACTGGTTGGTGTATGTTTCTTGGTAACTCTTTAATTTCTTGGAAGAGTAAGAAACAAGATCGAGTGTCTAAGTCTTCTACTAAGTCTGAATATCGTGCTATGTCCTTTGCTTAATTTGAGATCATTTGGCTTCGAGGTTTATTGGCTGAGGTTGGTTTTCCACAACTTGAGTCTACCTCTCTTTATGTAGATAATACTAGTGCTATCTAGATTACTGCTAATCCTGTCTTTTATGAGCGTACGAAACATATTGAAGTGGACTATTATTCTATTCGAGAAGCTTATGATAATGGTGTTATTTCTCTTCCTCATATCTCTTCTGATCTTCAAACGACTGATATATTTACTAAGGCTCTTTCTCGGTAGTGTCATCAGTTTCTTAATCAGTCAGCATCAATTTGAGGGGGGATATCAATCAAGAATGACATAAATAAAGCAGCTTATTGTGTTTGGAAGCTCAGAAACATACACGGCCAGATATACGGCCAGAAGGCACGGCCGTGTATTGTGTTAGATAGCTCCCAGAAACATACACAGCCGGATACACGGCCAGAAGGCACGGCCGTGTATTGTGTCAGGTAGCTCCTAGAAACATACACAGCCTGATACAAGGCTAGAAGGCACGACCGTGTTACACGGCCGTGAATATTGAGGTATTTGTTCTGTGATTTATTTTGTAAATATGGCATGTATATTTTTGTATTTTATATTTTGGTAGAGAAAGATTTGTTTTCCTAGTTTGTAAGATATAGTTGCTTGGAAAAGATATTCTCCTGATGTATATATATATTTGAACATGAGTTATGAAAAGGCATTCAGCCAAATTTTCTCAAAAGTTATTAAACTTTAGGCACTTTAAAAATTATCTCTCCATCTCTTACCCTTAAAATGTGTTTATCATAATTGACATCAATAATAGTTCAAACTATAGCCAAGAAAGGTCTACCTAAGATAAGAGGTACTTCTATTTCCTTATCCATATCAAGTATAACAAAATCTACAGAAAAAATAAACTTTCCCACTTGGACGAACACATCCTCTATAATTCCCTTAGGTTATCTAACAGATCTATCAATTAATTGCAAAGTCATATGTGTGGGTTTTGGCTCTCCTATCCCTAGTTTTTGAAATAATTTGTATAGTAATAGATTAATACTTACTCCTAAATTTGTTAAGACTTTATCAACTAACAAGCTATCAATTAAATAAGGAATAGTAAGACTCCCTAGATCTTTTAGTTTCTTGGGAAACTAGTTTTGAAGAATCATCGAACATTCTTCCCTTAATGTAATAGTTGAAAGCTCCTCCAACTTCCTCTTGTTAGATAACAAGTCTTTTAGGAACTTTGCATATTTTGGCATTTGCGATAAAGCAACAACAAGAGATAAGTTAATATGTAACTGCTTAGAAAGATAAAAAAAAATTACTAAATTGCTCATCAAAGCAGTTCTTAAAGTGTTGAGGGTAAGGCATGGGTCGTCTGTACACATTCACTTTCTATAGCTTTACACTGTCTTTTTCCTTAACTTCCTCTTCTTTCTTTTCTAACTCCTAACTAATGTTTTATTTAACCTGCAATTCATTTCCACTTCTAAGAGTTATTGCTCTCATATGCTCCTTAAGATTAGTCTCAGTATTTCATGGTAGTATCCCTTACTACCTTTCAGTCATCATTTTTACAAGTTGACCGACTTGATTTTCTAGCTTATAAATGGAGAATTCTTTATTCCTCAAAGAAGTTTCAGTGTTCTATAATCTAGCCTCATTAGTTTAAATATATTTAGTCAAAAGTTCTTCTAAACCTAATTTCTTTTTCTTGTGATGGAGGTCACTAAAATCCTAGTGGAGATAAATTCATTCTTTATTGATTTTGGTTTTGATTGCTCTAAGAGAAATTTGGACGATTATTTCATCCTAGATTATGGATGTTACTATATGGGTTGTTCTAAGGTCTAAAGGGATTTCCTATTGGTCTTGTGTCCTAAATCTCTCTACACTTACCTCTCTTAAATTATATTGAGGATTTATAGAGAGTGCATCCAATTTCTTGCTAATTGCATCAATCGTGTTAGTTGAAGTTGTCACTGCATCCAACCTGTAGATACTTGCAATCCTGTTTCTCACCCTAGCACCTTCCCATTGGGAACTATTCATTGCCATGCTCTCACTCAAATATTAGACTTCTTCGAGTGTTTTAATGCTCAATGTCCCTCCAGCAATGGCATCTATCATTTACTTGGTTGACAAATTGAGACCATTGGAAAAAGTTTTGATTTGCATACAAAGAGGGAGGCCATGATGTGAGCATTGCCTCAATAACTCTTTGTATCTTTCCCAAGTATTGTATAAGGTCTTAGCCTCCAATTGAGCATATGATGATATGTTTTTTCAAAGCTTGGCTATTTTAACATGCAGGAAATATTTTTTAAGGAATTTATAGGCTATACCATCCCATGTAGTAATGGATCCTCTTAAAAGTGAATTCAACCACTGTTTTGCTCGACCTCTTAATGAGAAAGGAAAGAGTTACAACTTAATTGCATCATTAGAAGCCCTATTAATCTTAAAAGTATCGCAAATGTCTAAAAAATTTTATATAAGAGTATTAGGGTCCTCATCTTGTAGGCCATTGAACTACATAATATGCTACACCATTTATATGATATGTGGTTAAATTTCAAATTTAATGGCTACAACAAGTGGCTTAACAATACTAGAGTCAACTCCAATCAAAGAAAGTTTTGAGTAATTAAACATAGTCCATTGTTGGTTATGGTTTTTGTCACCCATAATTTCCAAATCGCCCTCTTCCTTTTCTGCCTTAATTCTTAAAGGAGAACCTTGATTTATTTCTTCCACTGTTTGTCGAACTGTCTTTCTTAAACATGTAGCTGTCTTTTTAATCTCTAGGTCAAATATTGCATTCAATGGAGTACTTTAGGTTATACATTGAAGAAGAAAATGAAAAACAAGGAACTAAAAAAAAAAAAGTGATCAATATTCTTAATATCACAATCCTCAACAACAACACCAAAAACTTGGTGTAAGGCAAGTATACCTATCAAATTTTATAATATAATAAATTAAATATGAATGTCATCTCATAGAGATTATTAATACTAATATTAACAGACACCCTATTATCTAACTAATAAATTGTAAAGATTAATTAATCTAAAACCTACAAATAATTATTATCTACTAGACTAAAGACTCAATTGAAAGAAAGAAAAGTAAAACAAATTGCAACTAACTTCAAGATGGTAAGACAAGTATCAAGACTTTGCTTTCCTTAAGATTTATTATGTGGCATCAACAAAAATTACTTAAATTCATTTTTAATTTCATTAACCAAGAAAATTTCAAAATTAGATCAGTAACTTTCTCAAGTTTATTAACCCTAACCTCAAAAATACCTATTTGAATCTCTTCATAACAGCATATTTTCAATATTGCATTAAAAATAATGAATTCTCTAAAAACAATTGAATAAATTTTGGAAAAATCATGCAACTTATCTCTATCAATATATAAATTTCTTTCAATTATGTTAAATCTAATTATACATCAGATTTCTCAATCATAATACATAATATCAAATAATTAAAATAATACCTTAGAAATATTAATCTAAACAAAATAAAGAACACATGATTGCGTCAAGAAACTAAAGATTTCATTGAAATAGTGATAAACCCAGTTCCATAATAATTTTAGGAATCACAAGTTTAAATACTAAGAAGTTTAAGCTCTAATTATGGTGAAAGCAAAACTCTTCAATGATGAAAAATCATACATCAATACACAATTCAAAAGAAAAACCTTAATTCTTAAATTAAAAGAATATGCTCTTTTCTACCTCTAAAAGAACCTTAAAACTTATGAAACATGTATTCTATTATTATGAACTGGGTATCTCTTTTCCTTTATATAGCAAGTGTCTAAAACTTTATTTTTATACCAATACGCTGTTCAACATGGCAATGCTTCAAATTGTGTCAAAATCATTGAAGAAAAATTTATGGAAACTGGAATTTGTAGTTGATGCAGTTTAAACACGATCGTATCTAGAGACCGTGTCTAAGTCATGCTTAGAAAATAATTATTTTTAAGATATACACGACTAATAGACATGGTCGTATCTCACCCTTGTGTAACTTTCGTAATTTATTTCTTCAGACTTCAATTTCAATACGATTTTAGCATGGTCATGTCCGTTGCTCACATTTGTCTTAAAAAATTCATAATTTCTTCCACTTAGCTCTAAATTGAGTAAAGTTTGATCCCTTTTCTTCCTTTCTAATTCAATAATTCATTAAGACCCTAAAATCAAAATATTATTCAATTAAAAAATCAAATTCTTCAAAAACATACCAAAATTCGGGAAAATACTTTAATTTTCACTTAATATATATATATATATAAGTAAGTATCTATCTATTGACAGTGATTAAATAACGTTACATGCCTGTTACATTGCCCATTGGGAGGATAATCACTCTTATATTGGAATATGGTAATAGTGTGCATCCAAACTACATCTAATAGTACAAAAGTGTCAACTACCAATATATGGGGCATATTAGTGCAAAACTTAGACACTTGGTAAGAAATACATTTACAATATTATATTGACTAAATTATATGACTAAGTTGCATTAATACGTTTTCTTCCGCTTCTTCCAAGTTAACACCCTCCACCATATATGCATAGCATTTGATTTTCCTATAGTAGTTTTCTTAATCAATACTGGCGTATAGCTAATTAAGGATCATGGTAGAGTCATACCTTTTCTTACCACTTAGCACGAGCAGCTACTAGGCGGGTAAGATGGTGTAGACCTCAAAGTATGCACTTCCAATAGATCTTGCACTTGTACCACCATCGTGCTGCAAGGTTAATAGAGTAAGAGTTAGAGGAGGATAACATATGAATGAGCAAAGTCATCATAAGCATGCTCCTCCAAACATCATGGTTGAGTACACCATAGTTAGCTTAGCTCCTAATACTAGCTCATTCATCATTTCCCCCCCATAGGCACTTTATTAGCGGTCTTATCTCTACCTTACTTGCTTTGTAGAGGTTATGCCACTATCGATTGGATATTGGGAAAGCTCACAGTCTTCAATACAATGGAGTTTAGTTCTTCCACATGACTTTGACAAACCCCTGTAGTTGCATGCAACACAAGAGTTGTAGGTTGCTCCCACCTTCGATGTGAGTGTAACTGAGCACGGGTCTATCATATCTAGAGTAGGAGCAAAGATGGGATAGAATTGTTTATGATTTATCTTAAAAATTTCCATGGATATTCGAAATATTGTACATTTTAATGAAAAGTTCGTTTTACTTTCCCTTGTGTTATCGGTTTATGGCTGATATAATTGCTTATATTTTCTTCTTGTTACTACAATTATATGTATTTGTTGTTTCGGGCTTGTGTTTGAGATGTGCTACTGCACTTAAGATTAGAGTAGGGATATGTGACTTTGTATATAGAGGCCTACTTCACTACATGTGTTATAGTAGTGGTTGTTGCAATGGAAGGCACATGTAGTGCATGAGCCTTTGGTATAAATTTTTTCTATATTGAAAGCTCATGCACTACATATGCCTTCCATACCTTATTCATATAATATTTTTTTCTCCAACCCTATAAATTTTTTCTATATTAAGACTATATAGCATTTGTTTCAATAATTACTATGTGTTGCTACCACTTTCTTACTGCTATGAGTTCGGCTTGATTAAACCTTTGGATTGAGGATGATGGAGCCTGCAAAAGAGAACACGTGAACTTTAGGCATTGGAGTTGTTTTCAGTGTTTGGACTTTGATACTCAAGTTAGACAAACACCATGGAATAATCATAATAATAGCAAGAGAGAAAGTGAAAGTGAGTAGAGAGTATTCAATCCCTTACCTTGAAGATTGGCTGGGTATTTATAGTAAAAGGTGTTATGAGATATTTATGATAAGTATATCTTTCTCAAAGGTATTTATACTTATTATGTAAGGTTATGGGTTGCACCAACGTATATTACTTTCATAAAGCATTTCATGGGCACATGGAGTAGCGAAATACATTCAATGGAATTAAAATTAACCTTCACTTTGCATTAAAAGAGAACTGCAAAATATTTTCTTATTGCATGTTCATATGTTGATGATTAAATCGATGCGGTGGACACGCTAGTGTATATTAAATGAATTTAAAGACGTAATGATGAAAAAATACGAGATGGTATTTTGGTCATATGAACGAGTTCAAGTTCGTTAATCCAAAAGGAGTTGAATTAACTGATTGGATAGTCAAGGCTTGTCCATTGTTTTTGCTTTGCTTGTAAGCAGAGTCGGTTGAAAGGTCTTCTAGGCGGGGGGCAGATACGATGTTATGATGATATGATGTTATAATTCTCTCTAGCATCCAACAGCCGAGACGTGACCAAAGGAAGGCCGCAAATTAAAAGGAAAGATAAACTTAATCGATCACCGAAAGATAATACAATTTATTCTAGGCGTGTCGATCCAAACAACAAACTCCTCAAAACTATGCAGGAAAATCGCCTACTGACATCTTTCCTGCATTAAAAGATGATACTTTAATCTATGTTGCTGATTCAATGAATAAAGACAAAAAAGGAAAGATTAACATCCATCCGAGCAACTCGATGTCTGACATCTCCTAGATAGCACATCCAATGCAAATAGGTTTTACAGGGAAGATGAGTTCAATGTGTTCCCAATGTCGATAACAAAACGATATTTCACATCCGCTTTCTGAAGACGTTCCATAGCGGTGTTCACGTAGTCCATGGGAATGACTTCAATGTCCGGTGTTATGTTGTGCTTTGCAGCAAAGTCTACCATGTCTTGAGTCTCCTTCATCCCGCCAATACAACTTCCTCCTACAAGTTTCCTACCTGCATCCATTTTATATATATATATATGTATATATTTCAGTTTAAAATAACATCTATAGGAAAGAGAGTAATTAAAAATCATATAATGTATGATCATTAAGTCATGTTCTAGAGACCGAAATCTACATTCTCAATCAATCAATTACTTTCTGTTGTAATATTTTTTCTGAAGAGAAAATACATAAGCTCACCCATTATCAAAGAAAATGCAGGCAACTCAAGGGGTTTCTCCGGTGCACCAACCAAAACAAGCTTCCCGTTGCTTTTCAAGAGACCAAACAAAGGTTGAAGAGCATGCAATGCTGACACCGTATCTATAATACCATCCATTGTCCCAAAAGCAGCCTATAATTTATTCAAATGGAATATTAGAATACTAATTAATATTAAAGTCATTTTATAAGTATCTCCAAAGCACTTGTTATGTCTCTTAAAAATATAAATTTTTACGTTTATGAACAATAATTATATACTTCATAAAAGAAATATAAAAAGGAAAAGGTCTTTTATTTGACATGTTAACGGTCCTGTAAAGAATTCATAGACATTTTACAAGTGGAAAAAAAAATAAAAAAAGAAAGAACACACACACACAAACATATGTAGATCAATACCTGCATTTCTTGAGCATCTTTGCTAATCAAGAAAGAATCAGCACCAAGACGATCAATTGCTTCTTTCTTCTTACTAGGAGAGGTACTAATCACCGTAACCTTAAGTCCCAAAGCTTTCCCAAACTTAACAGCCATATGTCCCAGCCCACCAAGCCCTACCACACCAACGTGCATCCCAGGCTTATCAAGACCGTAGTATCTCAACGGGCTATACACCGTGATGCCAGCGCAAAGTAGTGGAGCAGCCCCATCTAGTGGCAAATTTTCAGGGATTCGGACCACAAAGTGCTCATCCGCAACCATGGTGTCGGAATAACCACCGTAGGTCATGGTTCCATCATAGTACTTGCTGTTGTATGTTAGAATCATTTTTGAGCAGTAGTTCTCAAGGTTGTCGCCACAGTTTTGACACGAACGGCATGACCCTACCATGCATCCAACTCCTACCTTATCACCAACCTTAAATTTGGTCACTTTATTTCCCACTTCGGTCACTACACCTGCTATTTCATGACTGAAAACTCCAATATGAGTTATTGCATATTTGATTTACAACCACACCCAAATAGAAAAAAAAAAATGTAAATGAAGAACAATCACATGTTGTCGGGGCAAAAATGAGCTTAAGTACCATACGTTCTTTCGATTTAATTGAAAAAAAAATATATAAAAGAAAAGAAGATAAGAGTGTAAATATTACGTACCCAGGAACCATAGGGTATGAAGAATTTCCCCATTCGTTTTTCATACAATGAAGATCAGAATGGCAAATTCCACAGTATAATACTTTGAATGCGACATCTTTTTCTCTTGTTGCCCTGTAAATTTAAAAAGAAAAAAAATCAGTATTGCATTATCTTTTTTTTCTGATTTAGCCAACTAAACTTTGAAGTGATTTTCCTAAAGTCGAGTTTTCTACAAACAAATAAATTAACAATGGCATTTTTATAGATATATTAAACCTAAAAATGAAACGTATCATTTTATTTAAATTTTATAATTCAATTGATATAAATATCGTTCTCTCGTAAAAATGTTACGATTTCAAATATCTTTTTCTTCGTGATAATCACCTTGCATAGGATCATAAAATTTCAGTTTAACCATTCTCACTATAACAAAAAAAAGAAGAAGAAAGAAAATGAAAAATAAAATGCTGTTTTCATTAACCTTCTAGAAAAATGAAAGGGAGAGAGATGGCCAGAAGAGTCTCTGGCAGCCCAACCAAAGGCCTTGACAGGATGCTCTTCCTCTGGTGACATAGCCATTACTTGATTTGAAAATGAAATGAAAGTTATTGAGTTTCCGTAGAATGGGAGGATGAAACAACACGAGGATTTTATGTGTTAGGTGAATGGAAAATAGTAGTGTATTGGAAAGACGGTGATCAATCTACTTTATATAAAGGAGTGGACGTAAGGAAATAAGGCTTATGACGTCCATGCTGAGCAAACCGGAGTCACACGTAACGGTCAACTCCAAATGTATTGGCCCCCAACCATTTTTAAATTCATAAAAATTAAATATCGTTGAATTAATATAAATATCATTCTCTCCTAAGAATGTTACGATCTCAAATCTCCTTGTCTTCGTGATAATCACCTCGTATAGGATCATGAAATTTCAGTTTAACCATTCTCACTATAACAAAAAAAAAAAAAAGAAAGAAAGAAAATGAAAAATAAAATGCTATTTTCATTTACCTTGACAGGATGCTCTTCCTCTGGTGACATAGCCATTACTTGATTTGAAAATGAAATGAAAGTCATTGAGTTTCTGTAGAATGGGAGGGTGAAACAACACAAGGATTTCATGTGTTAGGTGAATGGAAAATAGTAGTGTATTGGAAGGACGGTGATCGATCTACTTTATATAAAGGAGTGGACGTAAGGAAATAAGGCTTATGACGTCCATGCTGAGCAAACCGGAGTCACACGTAACGGTCAACTTCAAATGTATTGGCCCCCAACCATTTGAATACTTGTAATGGAGCAAATCCAGATAATATAATTTTTTTTTAAATAATCATATAATAAAATATTTGACAAATTAATTCGTGAAATAGATAACTGAAGATGCATTCCAAATACATGACTTCAATATAAATTATATTAAATGTATGTTTTCTGAGTACACTTTCAGTATAATGTCCTAAAGATACATTCTAAGTACATGTTCTAAATACATAGTGTAAAAAAAAATATTTTTTAATAAATTTTAAATCAAAATTTAAAAATTTTAAATTCATAAATTTTTTTTTGTTATTCTTATGTAAATTTTTATTTTTTAACAAAAAAATTATTATTAAAATTTTTTTATAAAAAAATGTAAAAAATCATAAATAAATTTTATGCAAAATTTTGTGAAAAGAACTTAAAAAATTTAGAAATAATTGTAAAACAATGTAGAAGTATAGATATAAAAATAGAAAAAAAATAATTCATTAAAAAATGTTAATAAATTTAAAATTTTCAAACAGTAATTTACATGTCAAATAAGATAAAATAGTATCATATCCCTTTTGTTCCTTTTCTTTTCGAATTATAGTGCAAACCGCGTAAATGTGTTTGTGTGCTCTCTATCTGACCTTGCATCTAGAGTAGGAGGAGTCTGTGACTCCCATGTTGAGTGGTGCTAAGAGGCATCATCGAAGTCATAAGAAGGCACTAGACTTCAATTTGTAGTAGGCTGTGAAGATTAACCTTGATACATTGTTTGCTTATCGAGGCATTTCTTTTGCGGAGCAGATGGTGTAGGGAAAGAACCGCTAATGGAATGATGATATGGTGTAACATAAGTGCTAAGCACTAGGGCTAAACTGTTGTTGATCTCATAGGCATCTAGTGGGAGCTATTGGGCCTATCCTACATATTCATGTGCTTAAGCTTGGTTTCGAGGTCATCTAAGTCCCGCAACCCTACAACATGTAAGAATTGGCTACTAGTGTTGCCAAATGTCAGCAAGTTGCATATAGCACTACAGAACTTAAGACATCACAACCCGTTATGTGTCATTATTAAATAATGACACCCTAAGGCTCTTAACCTATCTAAAACCACAAATATTTTCATATCTCCACAATATAAGATATCTCATCAATTTCTTAGATATCACACTAAAATATCTTCTATTTATTTGATAAAATACATAATGTCTAAAATTTTCTAAATAATTTAAAAATGAATCTAATTTAGCATTGACATTGCACTTACCAAATGTTCAAGAATTGCTCCTATACATCCTATATATCGATGGTTGATAGATCTATACCACCTCATGTATCCCTATAACATCCTACGAAGGCCTTATAGGTGAACCAACCGAGCAGGAAGCTTGTCCCATAAGGCTATGTATGGTGCATGTTGTACCAGTCAATTTGTGTCAACTCTCCCACGCAAGTTGATTTAATGAAGCTTAGGTTGTGTGTTAACATCTTATGGAATATATTGACAACCCCTAAACTGCTTAGCAAAAGGGTTTGGAAATGCCAGTCGACTATATGGAAACATATGAACAACACCTGAATAGTCTAAATGTATCTACTTACTCTATAGAAGGGGGTAGAAAATGAATCATATTTCCTGCATACGACTCTCACTCGACCTAAAGCGTAGTAAGTAAGATTTAGATGTAATGATACATATCATCAAAAGGAAAACTGAAAAAAGGTTGAAGAAATACCTAATTAGCAGTCTGCCTGTCGAGAGCATCTCAATAAGTGGTTATAACGTGGGTTAGGTGATACCTAGTGTCCAAGCTTGTCATCTATCATGCAGCCTAAGGAGCTCCAACCTTTACCAGAAGTCCATGGCGGCTAACAGACACTATATAGGGGAATTCCCTTGTCCACACCTAAAGGAGTATCGCTGCCCCTCTCATCTCATGAGCTAACAAGGTAGATGCAACACAAAACTAGTGACATAACCAAGCCAAACATGTAGACCCCCAACTGTACTTGCCTGTCATATCGAAGTGCTCCAACAATGGAAAAAACATACTATGTACAAGGGAGCTTGATTTGTTGGGAAAAATAAATTCGCCAATCAACTACAAGATGTACACATACTTATGACATGCAACATGCTCAACATCTGCGTGTTGTGGCAAGACCTAATACATATCTCAAAGTCACATTAGATAAATGCAATCCCCTTTACTGCCTAACCTTGGTCTTTCCCCAAGCAATCTTTAACATATA
Source organism: Laguncularia racemosa (assembly GCA_037954665.1). NCBI lineage: Eukaryota > Viridiplantae > Streptophyta > Magnoliopsida > Myrtales > Combretaceae > Laguncularia > Laguncularia racemosa. The sequence continues at coordinate 40,620 of JBBMOL010001166.1, forward strand.
GCAATCCAATCTAAGGAACTACTCCCTGTCACTACCTAACCATCAACTCAAAGGCCTAGTTGGACCTCAACATCCTATAGAGTAATGGTGAACTCTCCAGTGAACATGTGAAACGTATGCATCTTTGTCCTCCACCTCTTAACCAGGGTTGTGATCATATGCCAATCTAGTTATATCAAAGGCAGGTGGCTCACCCTTAGGAAACTCGTCAACTATAAATATGGCTCCATCTACGGATCTATTAGAATCATGTTCTTGATGTGCCAAAGTGATAGCTCATGACATCAAATAATGAGCCATGATTGATTCTAAAAGTGAAGAAGTAAAATGTTGTAGTAGTATGAGTTATTTCCCACTTCAGTCACTACACTTACTATTTCATGCTTGAAAATCCCCGGTATGAGTTTTTTGGCATATTTGATTTACAACCACCACCACACCACACCACACCCCCACATGATATAATAAGAAAAAAAAATAAAAAAATAAGCTTAAGTACCATAAGTTCTTTCGATATAATAAGAAAAAATAAAAAAATAATAATAAAAAGGAAAAGAAAATAGAGTATTTGATTGAACGTCAGATATTTTGTATCCAAAAACCATAGGATATGAAGAATTTTTCCTTTCATTTTTCACACGATGAAGATTCCACAGTATAATACATTAAATGCAATACCTTTCTCTCATGTTGCCTTGTAAATTTAAAATAAATAAATAAACAAAAGAAATTGTTCACGTTATGTTTCAATTAAACCAAATAATAAAATGTACCGCTTTGCCAAAATTTAGTAACCAAGCTAATATATATGCTACTATCTCATGAAAATGGTACAAGTTAAAATCTCTCTTTCTCTGTGATGGTCACCTCCATAAGGATGTTACAATTTTGAATCAACCATTCTCATTAAGATCACCCAAAAATAAAAAGCAAATACTATTTTCATTAACCTTCTGGAAAAATGAAAGGGTGAGAGATGAGATGTTGAGCAAACTAGAGTCACACGTAGTGGTCAACTTCAAAGGTCTTCACCCAACAGCCATTTAGAAATATATTTACTATTATCATATTCTTAACTATCACTATTTTTCTTTATGGCCTATTTTAAACCCTTTAGCTTCGTCACTTTTTAAGATCAATTTACTTCTTTTCTTTTAATTTGTCTATTTCAATGTTAAACTATGGCAATTTCAAATTTACACTATATTTAAATAACGATTATAACCTACTATATCTATCATGTCGATTCATTGCAAATACATTGATATATAATCTTCAATACTATAATCTGTATCTATTCTATTTATTAAACCAATACTTGCTTATTCAAACCCCCTAAAAAGTTAATTGGACAAGAACAACAAATAAATTAACTTAATGATAAGGGATATCAAATGGTTAACCAACTTCCTAAAAATTTGGCACTATTATTAACTATTATTAATACATAAAGGAAACTTTATTAGCTTTTCATTTATTTAATTCTATATATTTTATATTTTAAATCTAGCCATTTTGTTATACTTATTTCTCTCACACCTAGTGCTTGTTTGCTATATGGAAGTTTTATTTTTATTTTTTTGCAAAGCATTTCACTTTGTTGGTTACTTAATTTTCACACGCTAGTGCAAGTAGGCTAATTACATTTTACGCTAAAACCTTTTACTTTACTATGTATGAAATTCCCTAATTAATGTCTTTATTGTTTTCGCAAGTAAATGACGACTTATTCAATGAAGTAAATTAAATATGATGTAATATCTCAAGATTTTGAGCTGTTAAATTTGAATTTTTGAAAAATACTTTTCATTTTAGTTCAAACTTTAAGGTGAAGTTGTAGAAGTGGATGAAACCACCACATAAAATTCATTTCTCAAAAATATAGTTATAGACAAGTTATTGGATAAGTTATTTGCAAGTGAAACGAAAGTCAAATGAACTTGTTTAGTAAAGAGAGATGAGATAGTACAAATGTTCTTTTAGGGAGTAGATGTAAGGAAATCAAGCCGATGACGTATGTCATGGTCCTAGGTTCTTGTTAGTACAATAAGTTCGTGTAGAGCTTATTGGCCTCTATAGTACTAAGTAAGCCTTCATGCTACTTGATTAGCCTAAATTAGCCTCTATACTTGTAAGCAACATGAAAGAACAACAATAAAAAAAAAGGGGACACAAGCAAAAATTGTAATAAATAATCACACCCTCTTATTAATATCGAATGTACAAGGGACTATAATGTGTGAATGGGATAATAGCAAGGTTGTCAAAATCGCGTTTCAACTTGTACGATTCTACGTTTTTACGAGTTTATATATACAATCCCAGTTAACTCGCATACAAAATCGGAAAGAATCAAAATCAGAGTAAAATCGCGATTTTGAACAGTAAAATCGATCAAAATCGCGATTCTGCACGTTTCTACCGATTCCACACAATTATCCCAAGCGCAACCCAGCCCAACCCAAACGGCAACCCAGCACATCCTTTGCAATTTCCGGCTTGCTGCTGTTGTTGTTCTTGTATGTTGAAGAGAAACAGTGAGAGAGAGACAGTGAAAAGCAATGAGAGAGGAGAAGCGAGCCAGGAACTATGTGTACTTTTGTTCTGTGTATTTTTCAAGCTCAACACACGGCCGTGCCTTCAACCGTGTGTTCAACCGTGTGTACTTCTGAGTATTTTCCAAGCTTAACACATGGTCGTGCCTTCAACCGTGTGTTAAACTGTGTGTACTTCTGTGGGCGTGTTTCCTTGATACACGGCCGTGCTCTTCCCTTATTCCTTCTAAAAACATTTTTCTTCGTGTTTTCTTATCCAAGCCTAAACTTTTAATAAACAACCGTGGGCTTAATTGTTTAAAGTGGGACCCACGTGCTTTCCTGTCGTAGCGGAAATATGAGTCATACCCCGACATGTTTGTCGGTCATCACTCATCTCTTGTCAGTGTGTTACGTTGCATTGAAGTCTTTGTGTTTGTGTTCGTCATTTATTAGTCTTCTTATTCCTATTTGTGATCATGTTCGTATTAAAGCACTTATGTTTGATTGCTGCAACTTTCCTTATTTTAACTAATATTTTTGTAATAGTAAATAAAATAAATGGTAGATAACTTTACCTAGTAATATATAATTTTGAAGGTTTTCTTGTTATAGTATCTTCTTTATTATGTACTTTTAGTCATTTTTTAATATTACTCCTTTTTAATGGTATATCTTCATTATCAATTTTTATTTATTAGTAATTTCTTAAAGTCACAATTGATTTTTAAATTTTATCTATTATCTTTTAGTTTTTGTATATAGAACTAGGTGAAACTAGTTTTATACATGATTTATCATTTTAGAAATAAAATATTTATATTATACAACTTATGCTCGATTATCTATATTATGACTTTTATTGCAAATTTGTAATTTATGGCTAAAATAAATACTTAATTTCCTTATTTCTATTATTAATTATATTTTTAATGACTATTGTAAATAAATTTATAATATTTGAAAGTTATTTTACATAGGTTGTAGAAACTTACGTTTCTACGTTCCGATTCTACGGACCCCTTCACGATTCTACATAAAATCGCGATTTTGACAACCATGGATAATAGTATATAAGCAGGTTCCTTAACCATGAGTAATTAAATGGTGAATAAGAGCTTGTATCCACAAGTGTACTCACATTTCCCGTAAAAGGCTTTATAGGCATTTCCAACTCTTGTAGGATGAGATATTAAAACTGTTGAAATTGCAATACGCTCAAAAATTGAAATTGCAATTCTAAATTCCTACTATACAATATATATACCCTTCCCCCACTTAAATCTATTGTCATGCTCGTCAATGTGTGTTGGAGCTTCAGCCCATTAATGGAGGTCTTCTAGCAAGTGCTATTGACACTCTTTTTGATATTAGCATGATATCATCTTTCATCTCCTTGATCTCTCCACTTTACTAAGTATTATGCACGTTCTTCTCCAGTGGTGAGGTCATTGACAATCCTCTTGGCAAGGATACCTTCAACAACCTGACCAACATTGAACTTAAGCTTAACGTGCAGCCACTTCGATATATTGTGAGAAAGGTCTTCCATATATGAATAGTACAACTTCAGGACGCTCACATGAAAGATTGGATAGACTTTGCAAGACATAGGTTCTTAAATTTTGAAATCAATACCTACCTTATAGACCTTGAAACTATCCTACACCCTGTACCTTTTAAAACATATAAGATACAGGGTACATTATGAAACTTGTAAGTTCTACCTTTTTTTCCTATAAATTTTAAGTTTGTGTGATATTAAAAAAGTAATCTATATGTGATATTATAAGTTCTTCATGTGAAAAATTTATAAACCTATAACAAAATACGTGAAATTAAAAAAAAACAATAATTTTTCTACTTTAATTATTTCAACTTTTGTGATCTTACTACTTAGCAATTGAGAAACAATAAGGCAAAAAAACAGAAAATCTAAAGTTGGAAAGGAAAATAAATAGTGAGCAACATTAAGTTTATTCATTTAAGGTTTTTAATTTATGAACTTAAGCTATTTTTTTTTCTCCTTTTTCCTAAAGCATTTATTGCTAAAAAAATAATAATATTGTCATTTACTATTTATTTATCATTATTATTTAATAATAGCATTTTATAGGGTAAATATAAGATACCGTAAAACCTATATTATATATACCTTGGAATATAGGTTTTATAATAGGTATAAGGTAAGAAGACATCATATCCATGCTTCACCATCTGAGAGCAAGTTTTGGAAAATCTATACCCGAAACCTATCTTATGACTCCTGATATACACCCAATACCAATTTGATTGAATAGAGTATGAGTGTGTACCTTATATAATAAAGTTGCCCACTCACCCTTATTAAGAATCTCATTTATTAACAACAATTAATATTTTCTTCCATTTGTATTACACATTGTTTTAAAAGTTATGAGAAGACTATGAATTTATTTTAACATTATTCTATGCACATTTACTAGCCAAAATACCCAAAAAAAAAGTATTTTTTCAAAAATATTATTAAAATAAGGTCGAGGAACAAATTAGGTGAATAGGGTATTGAAGGCACATACAGTGTATGCATTTTTCCCCGTATAAAGACAAGCCAACACGCATAGAGTCTTACTTTTTCCATTCTTAACACACACAAGTCTAACAAACTTTCACTTCCCTCTCCACACAATAGCTACCAAAATTTGAGATTTTTTTCACTAATCAAGCACAGATCAATATCCATTTGATCATATTTACCAAGGTATACAATCCATTTGTGTTACTTCACATTTTACATACCAATTTAGGATGTTTTGTTTGTAAATCTAATTTCAAAACCTACATATGATATACCTATATTATGTGTAGAAATGATTATTTTAGTTTAAAAAATGTGTATTATATCTTAATGTGTGTGCTATAGTGTTAAAATATGTGAAATGCAAGAATTGTAGAGGTGTAGAAATTGTTGGGCATGATAGTTGTTTGTAATGCATGAAAGGTTTTTATTAAAACTACTCAGTGGGTGTTTTGTCTAGTATGAAGTTAATTTTGAAACCCAAATGCGATATAGCTATATTATGTATACAATGAAGGATTATAAAAATGTATATTATTTTATAATGTGTGTTGAGTAGTGGCAAAATATGTGAAATGCGAGAGTTGTAGGTATTTAGAAATTGTTTGGCATAATAGTTTTTTAGAATGCATGGAAGGTATTTAGTATGAAGCAAATTTTGACACCTAAATGTGATATAACTATATTATGTGTACAATTAAAGATTTTAGTTACAAAATTGTATATTATTTAATAATGATGGGAATTTTTCCGGCAACCTAGATGGTTACAGAACTCCATTTACATGATGATCAAAATCACTCATGTTTTACCTTTATTTCTTTTATCTAATAAATATTTGAGTAATAATCTTTTAGGTACAATAATATTTCTCCACGGATGCTAAATGACTTTCATTTGTTGATTGCAAAGGGAAATCATCAGATTCTCATCCAATGACCCACTGTGATCGACATCACCTCGATTCATTGGCTTTTTAAGGATTCTTATTATTTTTGTATTTGCAATCATTTCTTCGAACTATTTAAGTTGTAATCTTTCTTTTGGGACACTTCCATTTGTTTGTAATTGTCTTTTAGGACCGGCCACCCTAAAAGTAGCATAGTTGTAATTTTGTGGACTTTTTAACCCTAA
>JBBMOL010001167.1:0-46782 GCA_037954665.1 Laguncularia racemosa
GAAATGGTAGTATTGGTAACACTAAATGGTAATAATAATGATGAAAGTGATGGTGGTGCGAGCCATAATGGTAGCATGGTGGTAATAATATGGCAATGGTGAGTAATGTCATGGTGCTAATACTATATTGATGGTGGTGATAGTGGTGACAATGGTGGTATCGATGGTAATGGAGATGATAGTAGTGATAGTGATAGTAATTATACATAGTGGTGAGGTGGTTACAATGATTTACTAGTAGTAAAGTGGTGATTCAAGAAAAAAAAAAAAGATGTTAGTTTAGGTATTTATAAGTATATTTTATTTTGCTGTCTCTCAAGATTTTTATCTTGTTAAATTCAATGACAAAAATGTCACACCCCAAAAGGGGTCGGAAGTTTCCACTAAAAATTATCATGGCACGTATGCACTTGTTATATGATAACCATCTTATGAGTAAAAAATCATAAGACTCTAAATAATTAATTGCATTTATGACTAATCATATTACATATAATCATACCTTAAAAATATAACAATTGATTCTATGTTCTACGGTCAACCAAGATCGCAAAGAGTTAGAATCCCTTACCAAGCAATAAATGGAACAAAACCTTAAGTCGCATCAATTCAAATTTTTACATCAAGGTTATAAAAGTAACATTTCATCTAAATAGTCTAACATTCACAATTCTTACTTTATTGTTCTTGATTTCCAAAAACTCTTGATACTTCACTTCTTATCCCATCCTAAGCCTTCGTACTCTTTACCTACAAAACGTTCTGTTGAGGGGTAAGCACACTACGACTCAATGAATGAGAGTGCAATACTCTCAATGCTATACATGCATAAGCAATTTCAAATCAAGTTATCAAATCATATATTGTGCATGAATAACTATATGAATGCAGTATCTCACGTGATCTTCCGATAATCAACGTAAAGTTTAGGGTTTACACTCCCCTTGACCTTGGGTTGGGAATTCTGAAGCCACTATCAATGCTCGAGTCTTACACACAATATAAGTACTCTTATCACTTTATTATAATTGTGTCTTAACTTTAATGATCTAGGCTCAGGTGCCTCGTTACATTGAGCATTTACACACCCTTAAGAAACAGACCGGACTCGGAACCATCAAGGCGCGACAATCCCTTAATCACTTAGTTCGCACTTAGCAGAACAGTGATCCTCTAATCACTTCTAGCTGTAGCAGTGATGGCCTTCAATCTCATGTAATGTCTCGTGTAACGCATGTCTAGTTTTATTTGAGTCCGATCCTTTAATTAATTGGTTCAAGATGATCGAACAATAGAAAATCACAGGCCAATCCACCCTCAAGGTGGTAAAGTGAAATAAAATAAAATAACTATCAAGCATTTAAGAGTACAATTCCAAGGATAAGAAACAAGAATCTAACCCATCCCATAAGCACAATCCATTACACCTCATTTTCGCATTTACTACAACAAGAAGAGATCACATTTTTCACATCATAGATAAGGCAAGGAAGGCCAGACCAATCGGATAGAAACTGTCAAGCTGGACACAAAATTTTAGTTGAATAATAGTGTAGTATAGTTCAACCTTCCTCGACCGTCAATCAACCACTCAAGTTTAGGCTACAGTCCTCATTTCTCGACACATTTGTACCATTTCACTCAACGTCAAACCATCCATTTGAGATTGATTTACCATTATCATTTCTTGACACCTCTGTGTCATTTCACCTATATATATATATATATAGATTTATAAACGTATTTTTAACTAAAGAATAAATTTGTTAAATATTTTTCCTCATATATTCAAGAGATGTAAGAGGATAAAATCATTGCATTGAAAAAAAAAAATAAAGACTTTCATTTATGATTGTATAATCATAGGTATGGATGTAACCTATATAGATATAGTAGGGAAATCGTTCATCCAAGCATATATATATGTATTCAGAATTAGATCCTTATATATGTACATAATGATACATAGTTTGTTTCATACGTCTATGCGTAAACACTAAACATATATACATACATACATACATACATACATAGAAAAAGTTAAGTTTACATGTATTAATTTAGTTTACGAAAACAAATCTAAATTTGGTTATTAAATCCGTAGTGATAGCATTAGCAAATTAGGGCAAGGTGCTATCCACCTACAACCCATTCTATCTTTATATCATCACACTCGTATTTATTCGTAATTTAGCTAATTACTAGTTTTTTCGTATGACTTCCTTTCCAACTTCTTTACCTTATTGTCCGCTAAAGAAATAATAAAAATTACAACAATCGCAATCACTACCAAATAAGGAAAGACACTTATACAACATACCAAGATCTAACACAACATTGTAGCATATCATTAAGTTTCCCACTCACCTGTTTATGGTCGTCACAGCCTTAATCGTCATTAAGTGATTCTGACATACGGTCTCTTCATCGAACATAGTATCGAAGGATTAGCTCCACCGACTCCATGCAATTTTTGTTAGATTTCTCGATCTCTCGTTAACTCCTATCTCTTCTCAAACTCCCCAATGCCTTTCTCCACACTCACTTACACAATTAGTTCACTGATGGCACGTACGCACTTTCAAGACTTCCTTTTATAACTCGATTACTTGATTAAGCTGCTCAAGCCACCACTACTACATCAATGACACCTCTCTGTCCTATTCAATTTCACACATAGACACAGTTGCTTTCTTCATGAAATTCCCTTTTCCTCCTCGACTTCTCTTTTCCATTTTTCCAACAAGCTTGTTGGTCCTAATTAGATTAATCAAGAGGAGGGTAAATTGATTAATTACTTAAAATTTCACTTTTTGCAAATCATTCAAAAACTCTTGACTAATAAAATCACGTGAATAACAATAATGAAGAACAATAATGTGCAGTAAATAAAATAAGTAGAGAAGAATAAAATGCTCAGATATTTATAGAGGTTCCGCCTCGCGCGGCAGTCCTCTCTTCCAGCTCCACGTCGAGGTCCCGGTTGTCTATACCGGTTGTGTTTCACTATATCAAACAAATTGAAAGTGTACAAAATAAGCCTCTTCAAGGCGAAGTCTCACTGCTGAGTCTTTCTAGCTTCTTCACTAAGCTAATTACTCGAACTACAGTGATGAAACAACTATCAATTCCTTATACACGAAAGGAATTACAATGACAATGAGGAATATCAAATTTCCTCTATAAAATAGATAACATGTATATGTAAAAATTTTGCGCTTGAAGATGTATGAGCCTTTTCTTTTTCGTGTGTTTTTTTTTTCTTTCTTTTTTTACAGAAGAACGTTCTCTCCTCTTTTATTTGAATTGAACACACCTTTTATGAAGAGAACATAACAGTTACTTTCCATGTGACAATCTTGAATTTATTTTTGAAATTTTGTAATTAAAAAATAAGTTGAATCTGTTGGAGAGGATCTGCATTCCGTGATATTCTTGATGAGGATAAGCTTGGATAAATTAGTTTGACCGAGATCTTCTTTGGATATATCTCTTGGATCAAGTTTGTTGAAGATATCCCTTACATTGTGGAACCATATCTTGATATCTCATATATTGTGGAACTATATCTTCATGTAACAACCATATTTCTTATCCTTATATTTGTAACTGCTAGATCTCCCAAAATATAGCACAAATATCTAGATTTAAATCTTGATAAAACTTGTAAATCTTATATGATCTCACTTTATCATAAAATGAAATCTTTGAATAAAATCTTGTAAAACTTTATGTAAATTAAAAAACCCCATGATATAAAATCCAACTTTAGTAAAATACATCAAGTATATTACCCAAATATACTTGACACGTGGAGCTAAGCCTTGAAATTTATTAAAAACTATCGATATAAAAATTAGAACGAAATCTGGAAAAAATTCGTGACAAATATGAAAGGTTCTGAAAGTGCTTCTAAAGTAAACCTGTTAACTGTCCTCCTGTTATGAAGGTTCTGAAAGCGCTTCTGAAACAAACCTATCAACTGTTCTCCTATTGTAAAGCTTCTGAAAGTGCTTCTGAAAGGTTAACACGATAATTACGGATTCACGACACAACTTCCGAAACACCTTCTGTCAGAACAAAAATAGTCTATATAACACTTTTGAAGGTTCTGAACAAGCTTCTGTCTCCTTGTTCAATTTAGAAAAATTTACGTACTATCTTCTGAAAAACTTCTGATAAGCTCAAACATACGTTACACATTATTCCTCTTTTGTTAACATCAAAACTAAATTAGAGAACTTAACATTCTCCCCCTTTTTGATGATAACAAAACACCATTAGATAAACAAAATAGAAACAACTTTCATGTTCAAGCAAGCATATATTCCTATAACAGAAAAGCATTATAAACACAATAGAATCATTATAAACGCATTGATCATAAGCACACAATAGTAAGTAGCATTGATCACAATAGAATCATTCTCCCCCTTTTTGTTAATAGCAAAAGGGATAACTCCCCCTTAATCGATGCATAAAAGATAAAAGAAGTCTTTTACAGCTTAATTCCAAAACAAAAAATTAAGACAAAGAACTAAGATTTTCTGGATCTTGTGACTCGAGAGGTAGAGGGAGTGGTGGAAGGTTTGGTAGAGGAAGGTTTTTCTGGTGAAGTATCCAAGTCGATGATATGAGCGCCAGAGCGAACATAATCTAGAAATTTGGTGGATAAGAACAGCTTGATTTCACCATGAAGACTTGTGACAGATTGAGATGTTTTATCCGTCTTGGAGTCCAAAGTCTTGAAGGAGTTAGTGACTGAATCTCCTATCTTCCTCACTTGAGAGACAAACTTGTCAAAAGCAATCACATTGTTAGATAAATCTTGCTTGACTCTCGCACTAAACTCATCATAGAGAATTCTATAGTGATGGAGATCAGTAAGCATTTTCTCAGAATTTTTCTTGATATCATAAAGGATATTAGAAGTTTGTTTAACTTGTAACTCCATTGCTTCTAGTCTCCTAAGATCAGACCGTTGAAGAACTGAAACTTCATCTGTCAAAGCTGTCTTAACTAAATCTAATAACTCATGTTTCAAAGCTTCTCACATAACATTCTTCATTTGTTCCAGATCAACATTGGATATAGCTTCTTTTGTTCCACTCTTCCCAGCCTCATCATCATATGGTTGTTTTCTATAATCTGTTCCAAACTCTGTTTTAGGTTCTGAACTAGGTTCTGAACCTCCTTCTTGACCAGATATCGAAGAAGTTCCAAAAGGAACAGTTCTTTTCATATGCCTTTGATGAACAAAATGTGCACCATCATTCACATACCACAAAAAATCCTTAACAAAGATCGACATATGATGAAAACTTCTTTACTTATCCTCTTTAACTTAATAGGTTCAGAAGAGCTGGTAGGCAAAACTATCCCTTTAAGCACAAACAACCGCATGAGTACATTCCCAAATACCAAACTTTCTTTATTTCTCCATATTTGATCAATGACTCTAGAAGCCATGTCCACATTCTTTCTATTAATCATCGCATAGATAATTTGAGCATGTTTTATGGACATTGAAGTAGAACTGCCCTTTCTTGGACATATACATTCAACAATAATCCTGTGTATGATTCGAGGAAACAACTCGAAATCAAGAACCATTGCTTCTTTTCCATAATCCATTTGTAAGCCTCCATTAATAGCAACAAGCAGATCATTCCTAGGCATGTTTGTAATCTCTACATCATCATTTATATCATGTAAGTGTAGACATTTAATTACATCTACCCTAGAAATTGTAATGTCTTGATCACATACCTTGGAAACTAAAACATTCCCTTCTGAAAGACTTAAACTTCCATAAAATTCTTTGACACACTCGCCATAAACTAGAACTTGAGTAGAGCAAAGTTCCATGCATCCTATGGGTTCTAAAAGTTCATTCCAGTAAAATCCATTACTTGTAAAGAAATTAAAATTCACAAAACTACAAGAACACACCTCGTTTTTCTTCCTTCGAAGAGATTTTGAAATTGAAGGTTTCAAACTTGGTACATTCCTTTGTTTCGTTTGCTTCTTGGCTGTTTTCTTGGGCGGAGAGGTTTCTTGAGTAACCTTTTCTTTCCCTTTTGAAGACGATCCAACCCGTTTTATTTTGGAAATTTTCTTGGAACCTATGATAGATTCGGAGTCAGGGGAACTCGGATTCTCCTCTATTGAAGGTTCTTGATGTTTTTCCGAAGAATCTGAAGATTTATCATGAATCACTAAAGGCTTGTTGGAGGATTTTGTTTTGAAGGATTTTTGTTTGAGACGTTCTGAAGATTTAGGCGCCATTGGAGTTACAATGAGAGAGAAGGAAAATAGAGAGAGAGAGAGAGAAAAAGCAGATTGCGAAGAAAGGAAAAAATAGAGAAAGAATGAAACGAATGAAAATATATATATATATATATTATATGAATAAAGATTTTCAAATATTGAAGGTTTTGGGGGAAAAAAATTCAAAAAGGGTTGCAAATTCATAATTCATTTATAATAAATTCAAATTTTACCTTTTCAAGAGGTTTAGTAAAAATGTCTGCAAATTGATTATTGGTTGGCACAAATTCAACATTTATATCTCCATTATGCACATGACCTCTAATAAAATAATGTCTAATTTCTATGTGCTTTGACCTAGAATGATGTACTTGATTTTTTGTCAAATTTATTGCACTCATGTTGTCACATTTAATTGGGACAATTTTAAAATTTATTCCATAATCATTCAATTGTTGTTTTATCCATAAAACTTGTGCACAACAATTACCAATAGAAACATATTTAGCTTCAGCTATGGATAGAGCAACAGAATTTTGTTTTTTTGATGACCAAGAAATTAATTTATCACCTAGGAATTGACAAGTACCAGATATGCTTTTTCTATTAATTTTACAACCAGCATAATCTGCATTAGAATATCCTATTAAATCAAAATTTTGATTTTTAGGATACCAGATGCTCAAATTTGAAGTATTAACTAGGTATTTGAAAATTCACTTTACAACTAATAAATGAATTTCTGTTGGTGCAGCTTGAAATCTAGCACACAAACACACACTGAACAAAATATCAGGTCTTAATGCAGTCAAGTACAATAAAGAACCTATAAGGCTCCTATATAGTTTCTCACTTACCTTCTGTTCATTTGAGTCAGAGTCTAACGTTGTTGAAGTACTCATAGGTGTTGTAACCTTTTTGCAGCCATCATATCCAAATTTCTTCAATATTTGTTTTGTGTATTTTTCTTGATGAACAAAGATTCCTTCTTTTGTTTGTTTTATTTGAAGCCCTAAAAAGAATGTCAATTCTCCCATCATTGACATTTCAAATTCTGCCTGCATGGTCTCAGCAAATTCTTGACACAACAATTCTTTAGTAGATCCAAAGATAATATCATCCACATATATTTGTACAACCAATATATCATTATCAAAAGTTTTCAAGAATAAAGTAGTGTCAACTTTTCCTCTATGAAAACCTTTAGAGATAAAAAAACATACTCAATCTTTCATACCAAGCCCTTGGAGCTTGTTTCAAACCATATAGTGCTTTATTTAATTTAAAAACATAATCTGATTTGAAAGGATCTTCAAAACCAGGTAGTTGTTCTACATAAACTTCTTCTTTTATAAAACCATTTAAAAATGCACTTTTTACATCCATTTGAAAGACTTTAAAATCCTTATAAGATGCATATGCAAGCATCAACTGTATTGCTTCTAGTCTAGCAACAGGTGCATATGTTTCATCAAAGTCTATTCATTCTTCTTGTGAATAACCTTTAGCTACTAATCTTGCTTTATTTCTTATAATTTTACCGTCTTCATCTAATTTATTTTTAAACACTCATTTAGTTCCAATTATAGACTTTCCTCTAGGTCTAGGAACTAAGTTCTATACATTGTTTCTTTGAAATTGATTTAATTCTTCTTGCATAGAGATAATCCAATTATCATCATTTAACGCTTCTTCCATATTACTAGGTTCAATTAGTAATCACCAAAGGTTTTATATCACCTTCTTTCTTCTCTCCTTTGTTGATATCTCTACCAACAGGACTTCCCATCCTCTCTAGTGGTCTTCATCCCCAGTCACACTTGCATCACTATACACACCGGCTATCCTTTACACACATACATGCCCATCTCCATCGTAATAACGTCATACATACGCGTACGCACAAGTTTCACCTACGCACATACACAAGATCAATACCCTCTTGACTTCATCTTCCGGCTCTTCTTCTCTTTTCCTCACCCTTTTTCGCCTTTAATTCCCGCTTTCTCCATCTTCCAACTTTTCTTCTCCCTTTCTCCTTATTCTCTTCCTCCTCTTGGCTCCCCTATACATAACATTTCTCATTGCTTCCTCACTAAACTCCTTTCACTACTCGAACTCCTCCACTTCCCCACTTATTCTCATTTCTCTTCACTTGTTTCACAACCAAGTTTGTAGAAGTAACAACAAAACAAATACTATCCTCCCTCTACACAACAAAAAGCTTTGGATGATGACAAGAAATCCCCTGTTTCTTTCAATCCCCATCAAAAGCTATAGTCTTAGGAAAGAGAGGATACACAATAACTATGTTTAGAAATTCTAGATAAGGCATAGAGGTCTTCAAATTAGGGTTTGAACTCCAACAAATATTAGCATCATGACATGCTATAATTATAGGTAAAAGACACGAAATCTGTCAATAGGATAGAAACCATGCAATATCACTAGTGAATGTTGCAATAAAGATTAGTTGTATGCTCCCAATAGGTGCAAAAGTTCATGCAAAGAAATAATAGCACTATGACTAAATGAACTTTGCTCTACATTTTCAAGGCGATTCAAATGAATCTTCTCCTTTGGAAGGGGACCAAGTTCAACCATTGCTTTATTCATAGAATTAACACTTGAAGAGCAAGAAGCAAGATTAGGAGGCACAGGATTTATAGTTGAAGAATTTGCATTAGCATCAAGAACAGGGGCCAGATGACCAACTCCTTGATAGGAATATTCATCATAAACTGCAGCAGCTGCCAAACCAAATTTAGATTCCAGTCTTGCCACTACCTCATCTCTTTAATGGGCATGGGAATTGAAGTCCATTATATCGGTTATCAAGCTTTCCATATCCACACAAGTATTTGACTTATTTGACTTATGATGGGGTATCAGTTGATGCTTTGGCCCAAGACTGGGTAAGACACTTGCTGAATCATGTTCATGATGGAGAGTAAGGTTCTCTAAGAGAAGATTGCTATTTCTAAAGACAGAGTAGTCCTTATGAACCAATGAACTAGGTGTTGGGGGTTTAAAGATACTAGACACTTCCAAATGCAAGATATGGAATCGATAGAATAGAGTATATCCTCCTTTTTAGATTTAAAAATAGAAACTTGGTCTTACTTCTATGCCCAGAGCTTTTGGACTTTAAACCCATTTTCCTGCTTAACTCATGCACAATAGCTCTATGAAAATTGGATAGGCTTGCATCAAATGTGTATACTTGTTCACTGGATTGAAGAAACCCCTCTAAAATTGAAGATACCTCATTTTGTGTACCTTCAACCTTTGCTCTTTTAATCTCTTTTACCCTTTTCTTATCCTCTTTTCTCTTTTGCTTTTGCTATTGCTGTTGTAGTTGTTGTTGTTCAAGGTTTTGTTGCTACTACTGTTACTGTTGTTGCTCTTGTGGATGTTGCCACTGTTGTTGTTCTCCTCCTCCCACTACTCCTACATTTCCATGTCTCTACCCAATTCCTCAAGAATAGTTACCTCATTACAAATGACAACGAAAATTCACCAGAGCTAACGTCCTTAAAGATCACTGTGGAGAACCCATCGCCTATCAGTAAGGGGTTCATTGAACCTCCCACACGAACGAGATCATTGTCATTGAATTCATTAGCAAAGGTCCTTCATTCAAAGGTCTCGTCAATGGAGTGCGCTTCAAGAGCCAGTCCACGTTTCGAGCAGCTGGCGTCTCCAACTGAGCGATTGAAGTTGACCTCTGTTTCTTTGTTGGAAAACATGGGTGAAAGGGAAAAGAAAGTATGAAGGAAAGGGAGCAGGAGCAAGGGTTGGTGGTGGTTCACAAGGGGTAGTGGTGGCTAGTGTGATGGAGTGTGGTGGCTAAGGTGTAATGTTATCGGTGTTCCATGCGGTCAGGACGATTGGAAAGAAAAAGAAGGAAGAAACAGAATGAGGGACGGCTAGGATTGGAGAGGGGGAGTGCATTCGTAACCAGGGACAAGACGATGAAAGGAGAAAGGAAAGAGAAGTAGGGCTGTGTTTAAAAGAAGAAAGAAAGGAAACAAGAAGGAAGAAGGAAGGAAGAGAGGACAAAAGGAGCATAGATAAGGGAGACAGCAGAAGAGGACAACATGACAAGGTGCGATGATGTGATTATGGCCGATCGATCTGCTGATGCCATTGCTCCTGACACGGCATGCATGGGAAGGAAGGAGAAGAAGAAGAAAGAGAAGAAAGAGAAGAAAGTAAGAAAAAGAGACGGAAAGAAAAAATGAAAGGAGAAAAAGAAAAGAAATAGAATAAATAAAATAAAATAAAAAAATAAAAATTTAGAATAGGATAAAATTTATCTATTTACGAGTTTGTTTAATACGAGTACTAATATTTAATTACATCATCTAGATTATAATTTTTTTTTTTTGGTGTTTCAAAAAATCTTAAGATTTATTTAGTAAATTAACACTTTTAAATTTTAGATAGTTAATTACAAAAATAGAATAATTTATCCCTTTAAAGATGCTATTCTTTATCTAGCAGGTTGCCAAATCCTTCATCCTTATTGAGGATAAACAATGCTTGTAGGCTCTTACCTCCTAAATTCTTTCATGTTTGCTGCATGAAAGAATGTGAGATATCCAATCATGTATTCCTCCTATGTGATCATACTAGAAATGTTTGGAAGCTTCTCACTTCTTGGTTTGGAATCCTTAAGTTTCCAAACATCTCCTCCATATTAAAATTCTGGAAAAGAAATTCAAGGAATGTGATCTATCATATCAAAACATTTGTTCCTATTATCACCTTTTAGCATATATGGTGAAGTGCCCTAGTAAATTAACTCGTAAAAGAAGAGGTATTCTTGTAAATTTCTCCCTCCATTATTGATTAGCAGCTATTATATATAAATAAATATAATTAATGAAATTTATTATGCATTCGCAAATGATTCTACAGTTGCTCCTCCATTATAACTCACGTCGAACATGCTGATAGCAAGCTTATAAAATAGTGAAAGAAAAATCTTAGAATTCCTTAGTTGTTCATGACACTTGATAAGGTAAGGGGATTTTTCTATAGTTTTCTTTCAATTCTTGATTTAAAAAATTTGTAAATTAAGGTTTAATATATGAATTTTTTTAGGTACACTAGTGTGACATATGATCGTTCATATCAAAGAGATTCAAGAAGTGAAAGGTAAGTACGATCTATCTAGTAGTTAGCATACTCGTTACACTATTGGCTAGTTAAGGTAAAATCTTTATAAGTCGAAACAGTAAGAGATTCTTATAAAATAAGTTAACGTCGTACGGATTTACAAGTGTTAGGATTATGCAGCTTCTTAGAGGCAAAGAGTTCGTGAATTTGGGTGGTAGTTTCCTTCCTTTTGCAAAATACAAATTAAAATTGTTGTTGCAATTTGATTTTATTTTTTGATATTTGAAGGTTGTGGGTTTTGTTCTATCAAGAGCAATGGATTGGTTTTAATATGAATAAGGTCAGGAATCCCTTATTCTACATTTTAATTATTAGTTACCTAAGTTTAATGATCAAATCACAACAATGGTTAAGAAGCAATTGTATGTGCATTTTGGTGATCAATAATAATAATAATATTTATGGACTTTGTTTTATTGATAGAATTTGCTTTGGTTTCTTCTGGATATTTTATTCTTGTTCACTGGTAGAAAGAAATTAAAAACCATCAACCTTTATAGTTTTCTTTAGGACCCAACATAGATTAACATTGTATTATTGTACAATCATTTCCTAAGTATTGATCATTAGTTTGGAAAAATTTGCTTCCGACCCTTGCTTTTATTTATCAACCATGGCTTATTCTTATAGTAACTAGTATTTTATTCAAGTTTTCGTTATTGAAAACCATGGAAAGTATCAATATACTTTTCTTATTATTGAGCATAGATAGAAATTGTTTCAACCAATTTGTCCACACATTGGAAAGTCAATATCAAATGCAATAACAAGTATCAATTAAAGATACACGGACAACTTAAAGATTCATCCAACTAAATCTTTTTAGATAATTAGCAACAAGTTTAATTATTCTTATTACATATTTATACATATGTACATATAAATGTGTATATGTGTGGAGAGAAAAAATTGTCTTTCTATAACCAAAATTAATATCCATAATAGTTCTATAGTACTAATAGCTAATTTATGCAAATGTATATGAACATATTAAATAAGACATTATAGTAAATAGTTTATATATTAGTGATCATGTGTATGACTAAACTATGGTCAATAATATTAAATTGTATAAGTAGTCCTTATTTAAGCTGTTAATATCCAATTTTATGTATGTTGGACTATTACTATAAATTATACATACATACATAAATGCATATATGAAGAACTATCTACAATTTAAGAATTATATTTGATGAGCTCAAGACTTTACTTAGAGGGTAAATTCTTTTTTCTAGATGCATTGAATGAACATAATAATAATTCAATTAAAAGGTAAATATCTTATTACATTATAGTGATACATATGACTACGTACATAATACATATATATATATGCAAAATTTGTATTTATGTTTTATAAATAACAAGAGTACATATATAATTTTATGTTCTTAGACATAATGTGATAAATGGAACAATTTGAATACACTTTACTATAATTAACCAATTTAAAAATATTTAACTACAATTAATGTCACCATTAAAGACTAATTAAATCATGGCATTTGAATTAAAAAACTTTTAAATGGCAATTGTTGATCTTATTGATTGGTCTTAATCAATAATATTAATTGACTTGATGAGGAAAAGTTATGACATTTATTGAATCAAATCAATAGAAGCTATTAACTTATGATACAAATGGACATAATTAATTTAGTTAATGAAAGTAAAAAATCCACATTAATTCAATTAATAAATGTTTTGGAACCAATTAACTTGATAAAGAATGTATTAATGATCCTATTTGAACTAGTAAAACCAAAACATTATTAATACTACTTAACCTAATAGAATTTAATAATTTTAATTAACTCAATTAACACAAGCTATTAATTGTTAGCTAATTTAATAGTAAAAACTAACATTTATTAATTAACACATAAAAAATTAATCAAAACTAAGACTTTAATTTAACTAGAAGTTAGCTATGATTAATGTTTAATTAATTATAATAAGTTAGATATTATTATAATTTCTATTAACAATAAGCTATTAATTAATAAGTTAGTTATAAACAATAAGTTAATTAATAATATTAACTTGGTATTATTATAATAATACAATTATAAATGAGTTACGGTAATTTGTTATTTAGTTATCCTAGTACTATATATTTAATTGATAAGATGATACTTCTTAGTAATATGATGTTAAGATTAGTTAATTATTAAAGTTAAGTTTAATGGTTAACCTTAGTTATATAATAGTTAACTTATAAATTGATCTGCAAAGTTTAACCTAAGTCAAAGCTGGAAGTGGTGGTCTTCTTAGGGATTTTAATGGAAATCTTATCTAGTGTTTTGGTTCCGCCTTAAATTACGTCTCAATTAATTCTATTAAACTTAATGCTTTGATTAAAGGACTAGAATATTGCAAGTAGTTTAATTTTACTAAAGTATTGATAAAAACAAACTCTAAAGTAGTATCCATGTGGTTATTGACAAATATCAAAAGATGGGACATTTAGAATAACTTCTCGTAGGGCAAAGAGTTTGTTGGAAGAGATCGAGGGTTAGGCTAGTCACATTTAAGGAGAGAAAAATATCGTGGCAAACTGGCTCACACAGAAGGCTTGAGAGACTTGATCAAACTTTTTTTTTTTTTAGGAACATTTCTTTCTGTTGTATTTCTTTGCTTAGCTTCCTTTGTAGGGGTGGTAGAGAGGAGGGGTAGTGTTCCCTTGTTTATTTTTATAATAGGTAATAGTACTTGTATTGATTTGGGAGGTAAGGTCTTATATCCCTCTCCTAAGGATGCAAACAAGCTAAGTCAAATTGAGCTGAAATTTTTTCATGCTCGAGTTGTTAGAAAAATTAGCGAACTCAAATCAAGGCAAACTTTTTACCAAGCATGAAAATTATAGACTCAATCTCAAACTTATTAAAAAATTTGAAACCCCAGCTCGGCTTGTTTATATTAATGAGTCAAAGTCTATTTATCCAAATGAGTTTGAACTCAAGCTTGTTCAAATAAACGAATCTGAATTTGAGTTTGTTTAAATAAACGAGCCTAAGCTAAGATTCGTTTAAATAAATGGGTTTGCTTAAGAGTTTGTTCACGAACCTATTTATTAATAATATAAATAAGAGCCTATTTATGAGTTTATTCATAAGTTAATTTATTAACAATATAAATAAAAGCTTACTTATAAACTTATTAAGAAACTGACTTGTTAACAATATAAATGAGAATGTGCTCATTAATTTAATTGTAAGTTTACTCATAAGACTGATTATGAACCAATTTGTTAATAATATAAATAAACTTATTCTTAAATTTGTAAATTGATTCGTTAATAATATAAATGTGTTTGTTCTCGAGTTTAAATAAGATCTCAAGTTCAATTCATTTAAATAAATAAACTTGTTTATGAATTGAGCTCAAATTGAGTTAAATCGAACTGAACTCGAATAGATTGTGTATAGCTTAGTTTATTTGCAATCGTATCCCTGTTGTAATTTATGCTTCTGTGCTTGGCTTTCCTACTGTTAAATTTTGATTTATTTCAATCTATCATATTAAATTCCAAATAATATATTTCTTCCCAATAGCACGTGTGGTTATAAATATTGTAGGGTGCGGGTAGGAAAGGTACCGGAGCAAAAATTAACCAGACCTAGTGTGACAAGTTCGTTCGTTTCGCTCCGGTCACAATTTCTCCCTGCACGTAGGTTGCCAGCTAAGAAAGTAATATGAATTCCTAGGTACGAGTGTAATTGTCTCTCTCTGATTTCACATAAAGGGTCATTACTTTCTTACGTATGGGCAACCCCTTATCATCATGATTTGCAACGTCATATATTTTTTTTGTGTGCGTTTGGTAGATCGAGACCGACCTCATCGCCAGTTTTCTAACATTGCCCACCTTAAAAGGAAGGGTTAAAAAAAACATTGATACTCACGAATCACGTGGAGCGTACCGGTAACTCCAAAATGCCATGCACCATTTCTAAATAATATTCATATTTATGATTCTGGTCATGACCTAGTAAACATTTTTTAAAACTGAAAAAGAGCGGGAACTCCTTCATCCGAATCTACTTTCTCATATCATACGTTCACAAAGATACAATATTGCGTCATTCTCACCATGTAGACAACACAAATAAAATAAGCAGGAGTAAAACGAGTCTTATGCCTCCAACAATAGCAAGACTAAAGCAACAAAGCTTTCATTTCCCGGTAAGATATATTCTTTCCCAAAACCCAGAACTTGCTAATACATAACCATGTTACTTGTCCATTTTCTTGACAAAAAAAAGATTCAAATATTGTCATTGTTTCTTCAACGGATGCCAGATCTCGCCTTTTCAGGTTAGTATCTTACATGGGTTTATTTTAATTCACTTCATTTCTTGTTTTGTTCTACTAAAGGTTTGATCTTTGACACTATAACAGTACTTTGCTTAGTGGGATTGAATTGCTTTTCTTGTAAGTAAAGTTCCTCAAAATCAATAAGGATCGTTAATAGGTATATAATCAGTATCTATATAGCAAAAAAAAAAAAACTTTTCACAATTTTAATATTGATTATACATATCACAAAAAGGCCATTCTACTTAAATATGCAGTCTTTTTGTCTTCCCCCCCCCCCCCCCCCCTTCCTTTTTTACCCTTTCCTAGCAAGAGTTGGGCACTATTTTCCAATCCATAATATTCTTGATTCCTGATGTTAGTGTTCATTGAGCTGGAACTGAACAGAGAATCTGATTCTTAAGTGTAGTAGTTGTATTTGGGCGGCTATTATTGCATTAAGGCGTTTATTGTCATTGTTATTGTTATAACTGGCCACATGAGACGTTGCCAATTAATTCCATTCTTTAGAAAGAAAAAGTTTAAGTTCAGTTTTGAGCTTTTCCAGGGCATATTTTTAGCTTGTTGATGAAGAAATTTTCTTTTTTTCTTTTTTCTTTTTTTTTGGTCGTTTTTCTCTTTCTTTTTAATAAGAACAGATGTATAGATTTGTGAAAATGGAAAGTTGTTCCATGAGATGTTACTATGTTAGGTTGTCACCATAATTTCACGGCATAGAAAGTAAAGTTTGAGTTAAAGCTCTTTGTGCCAAATTTACTCCATTGATAGGGAAATATGGTTGAAATTTGCGAAAATAGAAAGATTTCAATGCAGGAGACGCGTTGTCACCTAATTTTCTTCCTTAGAAAGGAAAATTGGGAGTTTGAACATTTTATGCCGTACATTGTGTTCGCGGGTGGGTGTATTGAGTCAAGTTGCTGAACCTTTTTGGTCTGAAATAGCAACCACTAAGTCACGTTTAAGTCTTTGGTTGGCAAAAGGAATTATTTCTGGTGATATAGATTACAACAACAAGGCTTATTTTCTTGTGCTTTCAAACATCTTTTTTTGTTTTGCTGCCTTTGATGATTTAGTTATTCGGCTGTTTTTGTGGTTTTTGTTTATTCTTGAAGAGTTGTTTGTATTTCTATCCATAGTTCTACCAAGTATTGATCCATACACTCATCTCAAAGGGTTTGGATTTTTTTCTCTTCATTTTCTTTTTGAGTTTGAGCCTGATTTCTAAATTCGGTAGTGAATACAGAGGTCACCGGCATGTGTAGCTATTGAATAAAAGATGAGGGCAAATTGTCATATTGTCTTCCTGCTTTTGTTTATCCATGAGTTCTGGATCGGGTTAAGTAAGAATGTTTCATCAAGACCTCCTGCTGTTGTAAATATTGGAGCCATTCTCACATTTGATTCTACCATTGGAAGAGTTGCCAAGATTGCCATCGAGGAAGCTGTCAAAGATGTTAACTCTAATTCCAGCATTCTCCCTGGAACTAAACTTGCCGTCACGATGCAAAACTCCAATTGCACTGGTTTCCTTGGCATGATTGAAAGTAATTTTCTCTTCCACTGTGTCTCATTAGAGGATACTTCATTAGAAAGCCTCATTCATGGGATAAAATTTTCTTATAATTGTGTTGATGTGCAGCTTTGCAGTTCATGGCAGCCAAAACGATTGCTGTTATAGGTCCTCAGTCTTCTGTGCTTGCCCACATGGTATCGTATCCTGCAAACGAGCTCCAGGTTCCGCTGCTTTCTTTTGCTGCTACAGACCCAGCTCTGTCTTCCCTTGGGTTCCCATTTTTTGTCAGGACAACTCTGAGTGATTTCTACCAGATGAGAGCAGTAGCGGAGATTGTCAATTACTATGGTTGGAAAGCAGTGACAGCTATTTACGTCGATGATGATTATGGACGAAATGGTATCTCAGCATTAGGCGACACCCTTGCAGAAAAACGGTGTAGAATCTCGTATAAAGCTGGAATTCCACCCGGTCCAGTTACCCGGGATGCCATCATGGATGTTCTTGTAAGGGTTGCGATGACGGAATCAAGAGTTATTGTTCTGCATGTGAATCCTGACTCGGGAATCCAAATATTTTCTGTGGCACACTTCCTTGAAATGATGGGTAATGGTTATGTCTGGATAGCAACAGACTGGCTTTCCTCTATATTAGATTCGGCTGCCCCACTGCCATCCGAGACTCTGGACTATATGCAGGGAGTTATTGGTTTGCGTCAGCACACAGCTGATTCAGATAGAAAGAAAGCTTTCTTTTCTACATGGAGTAAGTTAACCGCAGGCTCTCCTGGTTTGAGCTCTTATGGGCTTTATGCTTACGATACCGTATGGCTGATAGCTCATGCTGTCAATGCGTTTTTTAAGCAGGGTGGGATTATTTCTTTCTCCAATGATTCTAGTTTACATTCTGCGGAAATCAGTAGCCTTCATCTTGAGCAATTGAGCATATTTGATGGCGGAAAATCTTTTTTGAAAAGTATACTGGAGACAAGTTTTGATGGCTTAACTGGTCTAGTTGAGTTTACCCCAGATAAATCTCTTGTTAATCCTGCATACGATGTTATAAATGTAATTGGGTCTGGTTATCGACGGGTTGGGTACTGGTCCAACTGTTCAGGTTTATCAACTGTGCCTCCAGAATTGCTCTATAGCAGAGCACCAAACTGCTCAAGCGATAGCCAAAAACTGTACGTTGTAATCTGGCCAGGGGAGACATTTTCAAAGCCTCGTGGGTGGGTTTTTCCAAACAACGGCAAGCAATTGAGAATTGGGGTGCCTGATAGAGCCAGTTTCCGAGAATTTGTATCTAAAGTTCGAGGGACTAATAACATGTTCAAAGGTTTTTGTATTGATGTATTTACTGCTGCTGTAAACTTGTTGCCTTATCCTGTTCCATACCAATTTGTTCCCTTTGGAAATGGCAGTCAGAACCCTAACTACACAGAGCTTGTAGACTTGATAACAACGGGTGTGAGTGATTTTAAATAGCTTGCTTCAAGATAAGAGAAAACTCATGCCTTCGTATTTGCAGTTTGGCTCATGTTTTCTTGTGCTGGTTGCAGTTTTTTGATGCTGCTGTTGGAGATATTGCCATTATTAACAAGAGAACGGATATCGTTGATTTTACACAGCCATTTGCTTCATCTGGACTAGTTGTTGTTGCTCCCTTGAAAAAGTTGGACTCAGGAACTTGGGCTTTCTTGCGTCCGTTTTCAGCATTAATGTGGTCAGTGATCTGCGCATTTTTTCTTGTAGTTGGGATTGTTGTATGGATCCTGGAGCACAGAATAAATGATGAATTCAGGGGCCCTCCAAGAAAGCAAATTACGACCATCTTATGGTGAGTTTGTATCCTAATATCCCAAAGGTTCTTTTGCAGATTTCCTTCCTGTTTTACGATCTGCTTTTACAAACAGCTATCTCATCGTTATCTGCATTGTCAAGCAACTTGTGCATGGAAGTAGCTTCTTTTCTTTCTTCTATTTCGTGAAATAATTGTTACAAGAATCGACAGAGGCATTCTCTGGGAGTGTAGGTGCTAAAATGTCATCATAACTTGCACCTTCTTTGACTGCAAAAGACAAGGAATGATTTCCAAAAATTTCAAATAGTTTGGATCCTTCAAAAGGCTATTAATGAAGGGATGTGTTTGGAGTTCATAATTTATTGCTTCTTTCATTGGCAGCTGAACAGAGGAAAACTGGGCATTGGAAATGAGATAGATGGATAAATGCACTTTTGTCCTATAGTTTAGTTTCAAACCTCTTCTAACGATTCTTTGAGTTGCAATTTTTTTTTAAAGATTGTGATTCGATTTATTTTTCACACATGACTTTCTCTAAGCATGATTCATAACACTCCGTATCTGCATAATGGATCAAACACCAAGCTATAAGAAGTTTTTTAGGACTGTTGAACATTTGAAAGAGTTCAGGAATCAATTAAATATCAGCCAAAAGGTTTAGAACAATAGTTACACCCTTTTTTCCCTGAAAAAAAATGACAATATATCACCTCAACCTGAGTACTATGCTTGAAAGGGAGTGATATTTCGATGCATTAGATAGCTTTCCATGAATCTCATGCTGTATCACGAACCCCAAATGCTACTAGAGCTTATAGACATTCCACATCCTATTATATTCACAAGATGCTTTTGGTGTTGTTAGGTTTAACACCATAACCAACCGATTATATTTAATCAATAATATTCCCACCTGTGAATTGTGTCTTTTGTTTGAAGTTTATCAGGTGGAAATTAATGAAAGGGGTTAAATAACGGTGAAAGAATTGAAAAAATAGGATGTCCTGCTTTTGTATCATATTGCTTTTAGCTCCACGAACTGAACTAAAACCTTAAGCTTGAAGATCTATGTGGAATCTGTATTTTATTATTAGCACGTTATAAGAAACTGGTATGGCATGTGATAAAAGTTCATTCTTCATTTCCGAATTCTCTGTTTGATGCCCTTGCTTAACTTGCACCTTGTTCTGCTGATGCCAAATCATGGACTGTTGATGCAGTGCCTCTTGTTGGCACCAGGTGACATGATGATTGTACATTTTGATTCTAATTTAGTCAGCCATCTTCATGTGAAAAATTTTGCTGATCCGTTGCCGTTATGCTAACTGCAGGTTTGCTTTCTCAACAATGTTTTTTGCACATAGTAAGTCGAAGTTTTCTTGATATTACTTTAAACTGGCTCACTCATGAAGTAACCCTAGGTTGGTTGTAACTGCTGCTCCATTCTTATGCAGGAGAGAACACTATGAGCACTCTTGGTCGTATGGTGCTTATCGTATGGCTTTTTGTAGTTCTTATAGTCAACTCAAGTTACACTGCTAGTTTGACATCAATCCTGACAGTGCAGCAACTGTCTTCTCCTGTCAAAGGACTTGAGAGCTTAAGAAGAAGCAATGACCCAATAGGATATCAAGTGGGATCTTTTGCTGAACGTTACCTGACAGAGGAACTTGGAATATCCCATTCCAGGCTCAAAATCCTGAAAACGCCAGAAGAATATGCTAGAGCACTAGAACAGGGTCCTGGAAATGGAGGTGTGGCTGCTGTGGTTGATGAACTTCCATATGTGGAGCTTTTTCTTTCAAGCCATTGCAACTTTAAGGTTGTTGATCAGATGTTCACCAAAAGCGGCTGGGGCTTTGTGAGTATTCACTTTCTTCTGCCCATGTCTTTTACTCTAATGAACTTTAACGTAAATCTAGCAAAACCCCTTGAAGGCCATAAAAATAACAAACACACTTTGAATTTCTAAAATAATGCACTTGTATATCTTAACAAATGTTGACAACACAGAATTTCTTCTTCAATACAGCAGAGTCAAATCTTTTGTATAAATTACACTTGTACTTTAGTGTGAGATTCTTCAAATAAAAGTTGCCGGAACTCTAAATCAACGAGATGCCTTTTAGTGTAGCGGCTTGGAGTTCATTGAAACTCTGAAGCTAAGTGTGCTTATCCTGAAGCACTCTTAGGATGGGTGACCCTTGAGAAGCCGTTGCACCAAGGGACAAAACTGTGCAGCATATTCCATTAAAGTTGACAATATCTCGGTGGATGGAGTTCTGGTTGGGTCATTACATATTTTAGGGTTGATTTATTATATGATTCAGGATTTTTTCCTACCGAGTCAATATTTCAGTGGTTCAGACAGATTAGCTTGAGTGATGATTCGGTTTTAAAAAACTTTGCAGTATTACATTTTCTAAGGGAATACATGCATTGTTTTGAAAATTTAAGGCGTCTCTATAATTTCAATAGTTTCCATGGGATGTTAAGGCCTGAACAGTAACGCCCTATGGACGGTTTAGAATGGACTTTGCCTCACAGGAAAGAGACTTTTGTCTAAGTGACGTATCCTATCTGACTCTATTTTAAGCAAAGAATTCCACCTTGTTTTTCTCCAGGCATTTCCCCGAGAATCTCAATTAGCTGTGGACCTGTCATCTGCAGTTCTAGAATTGTCTGAAAACGGTGATCTTCAGCGCATCCACGACAAGTGGCTGAAGCCTAGCGCTTGCAGTTCGGACAGTACTGAAATGGAATCCGACAGGCTTCACCTTAGAAGTTTCTGGGGTCTCTTTCTCGTATGTGGTTTGGCTTGCCTAGTTGCTCTCTTCATATACTTCTTGCGAATAATACGAGACCTACACAGCACATCAAGCACAGTGTCTGGTTCTAACGGTTCAGCTAGCACGCGTCTCCAAAGATTTCTATCCTTGATTGATGAGAAGGAAGACAAATCGAAAAGAAATAAAAGAAAGAAGATTGAAACAGTGGTTTCGGAGAGGGATATTGAAGTGGGGAGGGATCCCAAGAGAAGGCAAAAGGAAAGTTCAGAGGAACATCATGAATCAATTGACTGAATGATTTCTTTCACAGCAGACAACAATCTTTGTCACGAAAATCACATATTTTCAAATGTTTATACCAATAACATAACCTTTCTTTTTTTGTACGACATGGTATGGTGTTAGCATTTCAAATTTAGACACTTATCTAGGAAATTTTTGTGTAGTTAATAACCATTACAGGCCCTTTTACTGAGACTTCTTGAAGAAATCCAACTTGTGATGTCAAAACTCAATACTGCGGCAATGGGCAAGCACATTAGCTCGGAAGTCAGAAAATTTTAGTTTCTGGTTTACCATGTAGTAGTGGTAAATTGTAAATATATTCTTATTTTTGCTTTATGTGTATATAGTCCATTTATCATTAAAACCGAGCCTTTAGATAGGAAAAGATGTTAGATGGGTTAATACTTAACAGCATAAAAAAACACATCTTTCACATTTATTTGACGATATGTTTATTCGATGAAATCATGGATTGTAAAGTTGATATAGAATTTATACTTGTGCCTTATTGGTTTCAACCATTTGCTTCTACCTTTCCTAAAGATATTTTTTCTATAGACCAAAATTATCTGTAGTTTCCTCCTTTTTGTCTCTCTTTTTTAAAAGAAGAGGAAGAAGATGTTATAATCACTATTTGAATTTTATATTTAAAGTTAAAAATACTACATATCTTACACAATCAAATTTCTATCTATCAAATTTTAAACTTGAAATTTGATGTTAAATTTATACCCAACTGAACATTCACTAATCAAAATTACCATCATCATCATTATCTTTAAACAAACCACTTGATAAATAATCACGGGTCAAAAAGTATAATTATATCTAAGATAATAAATTTGATCAATAAATTCGATTATACAATCAAGTTTAATTAAATTGAGCATATGTTCAAATTCTAAAATTCTAAATTGAACTTGAGCTTAACATTATATTAGAGAAATAAATAGGTAAGCCTAAGTATATCCATTTCTACCAACAATTTCTATTAAATTTATAACACTTAAATTTTCATAGAAATTATATTAGCATTATGTTTGCCATAAATATAATATTGTAAGCTTCTAAGTAAAATTTCCCTATTCTAGATCGAGTCCTTGGACTAGCTAGTTCTCTCAATTCTAGTTCATGGGGCTTGGATATGTCAATTGGCCTAAACTAAAAATAAAATAAAAACAAAAAAACTTGTATTCTAAACTTACAATCAATTTAAGCCCAATCACTTTGTAGTTTTTAGCTTATTTTTTGAATGAATTATAAATGATTTGCATTTATTCATATTAAACTATATCTAACTTGAAAGTTTAAAGAGTAGATAGGACATGATCTTTCCTTGATTTTTCTTGATGGCCTTTCAATTCTATAATATAGTTATATGATATAATTATTTTTTTTCTTATTCTTATCGGCCTTATTTATTATAAATAAAAGTGGTTTACTTTCAATTGTATTGATGGTCATTATTATTATTATTGAGTCTTATTTTTACTAAAAGTTAAAAAATTTTACCGTATACATAAAAGTGATTATAATATATAGTTTACTTTTAAACAAGTGATTATATCATAAAATTTTATATTTAGATGTATTCATTTTTACATATACCTCTTATCTAATTTATAATTTATAGTTTTTTTCTCTCTTAAAAATAGTATCAACTTCTTTAATATCATATTTCTAACGAACATAAAAAATGATATAATTACTAAAAAAATTCTAAGTATCAAAAGCTGAATAAAACCTACTTAACAAATAAATGTATTTGAATTTTATCGGTTGATTTTTTAACTAAAAAAAAGCTGAACATCATGTCTATTTATTAAAATTTATATAAAGTTATTTCTAAAATTTAAAAATTTTAAAAACATTTTTACGTCTTAGATAAAATTTAAAAAGTTATTTACAAGTTTGTAAAGTTGGGAGAGGGGTGTTTTTCAAATCAATTTGGATGGAAACCAACACAAGTCCCACAAATCACGCTCCATGACAACTGACAGGGGGACACTGACAGTGACAACGTTTTCAAAAGATAATGATGATGAAAAAAAAGGCTTTAAAGCTTTGGCATGTGCTTTGCCTTTCTTTTTCACCGAAAAGGCCCATCCCTTTCTGAATTTGTCGACCAAACAATGCCTAAAAAGAACCAATAGATAAAAATACTTCCCAAGCAAACACTCTTTAGCACATATTTCACAATTTCATATTTGGTACCATAAAACCATGTCTTGCAAACAAGGCCTTTGAACCAGATAAAACAAGTTGACAGCCGATGAACTACAATTAAGCAATTTTTCTTTCTGATTAATGGAGTTTTTACTGCTGAGAGTACCTGCATTTACCATAACCTGCACATTGGAAAAAAAAAAATTAGCATTTTGTGGTAATTTGTCATTTTTTCCTCTAACCATTATATATTATAATTATTGGTAAAAAAAGGAAATTGAATGTAATTCATCTTATTAGACTGCAGATGTTTATACCACTAAGTTAAAGGAAGAGAAGAATGAACAGAGGCAACCAATTCTCGCAATCCATTTGCATAATCATATAAAGTTCTTATATCTATTTGATTATATTGGAATGATAACTAATGCTAGTAACTTTACATGGAAGATACATGTAATTTGATAGACCTTATTTTAGATCTATTTTCTATTAACTCATACTGGGAAATATGAAATTGCTTATGGATCTACGATATATCGAAAATGAAAAATATTAAGAAGTATCGTATGACACTTAATTGAAAAAATAGATAAGTTTTTCATTTTTATATAATTACTTTTTCTAATTAGAAAAGCTTAAAAAACATCTCTTTGGGATTCTCTATGGACTTGTTAAGTCTAGGTTTGATCTCGCCCTCATCCATCTATGTGTGCAAGCATTAACCAAACATCTATATATAAAAAAAATTACATAACATGCATTTTAAAAGTGTACACGACTAGTGAAGGTTACCTATATTACATAAAATCGAAGAAAAACTAAACTCAATTCAAAATCAACTTACTTGGGTCACTAAATGTGACAAGTCCAGTACCCTTGAAATCGCAATTCCAATAATTCCTTCCATGCATTTGGTAATACGCATTCATAGCGTAGGATGCATGTGCATGTACCTTATTAGCTCAAAGCATGCCCCTTCTTCGTATACCTCCCTACAATCAACACCACCCGGTCCACAGCAAAAATCCACCACTGCCTGAAGAACCTTTTCGTCCGCATGTGGCTTCGCCACACACCACACTGACGGCCCTCTCGTGGCACCGCCAGTGTACTTCGCCCCGAATTGCACCGTCTCTCCTCCACTGCAGAACCTACATCAGAGGGTGGGGCGTAAGCTACTTATGCAAAACTCTTTCTTTTACCTTCTAAAGCCCGTTCCCTTGAGGCTTGGCTCTTCGTTTGACTCTATAGAGTAGAATTCCATTAAATCTAATTCATGGCCACTATTAATGAGACTTCCATCCTAAGATAAGTCTAGCACTAAGAAAATGACTTTAATGCCACTTGATTTTGTAATCCCTAACATTTAATGAGAAAGAAAGAAATCAAATTTCATAGAATTAAGAGTCCTGAATCCTGATACCATATCTTTTAGTTCTTGCCCCTACATATTCAATTAGTTCTCCTAATGTTTTTTTTCCAACTACTGTACATATTACAACTAATGATGAGAAAAAAATTAAACCCAGATTATTCATTGCAAAACCAGCATTTATACCACGTAACACTATAATGGTTTTAACTAATTCTTGCTCTCCATCTTGTGATATATACGGAAAGCACTGTATTCGATAATCCTTGATATATTATAATAAAACATGTTGAAACCGAGCTAATTCTAAAATATTGTAATAAAACATGCTTTCTTACAATGTATAAGAGCATATCGGAGATGGAGACGTTTTAGTACATGCATAAGAGAAGAAAGGGTGAATCAAACCAATGAGTGAATTCTACTGTAGAAGAAAAACAAGTAAGTTATATCTTAATTATTGCTTTTAATTATTTCTTAACTTTTATACATCTTCCAACATTTTATTTGATGTAAAGAACTACAGTGGAATTGTAAGTGTGGAACCTACAACAACAAAAGTCATTTGATCAAAGCTAATTATAGAAGTTGATGTCATTCGAGAGGTCCTTAGACACAAGCCTGGATATATAGCCGTGGTTTAATTTATAGTGACCAGAAATCACTTTTAGTTTGTTCCCAAATCTGTAATGCCACTACTGCTGCTCATGCATTGTCTTCTGCACCAAATCATGAGAATAGAGAGTGAGATATCTTCTTTGAGTGATGCCACCACCCAAGACATGTATCTAGTTGAACAGTTTATGGCACAAAAGTAACAACTATTTTCTCTACAAATGACCATCATTCACTACATTATTGAGTCCGCTTAACCAATTTTTATTCCAACCATTACCATTTTTTGGTAGGTTTCTCATAGATATATGTTGTGGTCCTCATCGATTATACCACCTGGTGGATCTTTACCACAATCATCACACTTCTAGCTTCCATGCTGTCCCTATTGCATATACATTGCCAATCTTTATTTCCAACTCCATTCTATCCTTTCCGCCACTCAGTAGCAACCACAACCTATGGACTTTAGCAATAGATTCATTATTTTATCTATTTAGTAGATGACCTATGATAACTTGTTTTTATTTTGGATTAGCTGAATTTTGGATTTATTATGTGAGCTTGATTAGTGTATTTATTAGTTTACTCTTAATTATTCTTTTAAACTTTAATTCACCTATTAAAAAAAGAATTAAAAAATAAGCCAAGCAAACTACAGTTCATACTATTTCTTTACTTTTTTTTTACATCACAATGATGAAGCGAGCGCCTATTAACACCTTGTATGCTTTGCACTTGGGCGCAAAAAGTGTACGCTTTCTTGCACTCTCGCATCGTCTTGGACTCAGGAGGGCACAAGACTCTGCCTCATACTTATCTGCTATATGACTAGGCATCATAATTTATTATCTTATTAATATGTCAAAATATGTACCTTACTCTTTATCTATAATTTAAAAACAAAAATGTTCCCACGATTCCTAATAATTCTTGTAGTGCTTTTAACTTTTTCTTTAAGTAGAAAAGTACTAAAAAATTGGGAAATCAATGAGAGTTTCTCTAACACTTTAAGTGATAGTATGTCTGAAATAATTACCACATCTAAAAAAGAAAAAAGAAAATCAAATCAAATCATCACTAAAATTCAAGGTAGGTCTATAACTTTTTCTTTTTTTTTTAAATATCATTCGAACTCATTTCAACTTTTTTTTTTTCCCTATGTTCACACGTTTGATTGTGATGTTATTATAAGATAAGCTTTTATATTTGAAAACATAGTCAAAGAAAAACATCAAGTCATAAACACTAAGTGAATTGTAAACTAGTCAACAATAAATTTTTATTCGAGTCATAAAAACTATTAAAATTATAAAGATATTTTGAATGCACCTATTAATAAATATTGGTTATGTAATTTCTCCTCCAATATAATACCACAAGTGGATGGTTTATATCAATAGACAATTACAATTATTTTTCAAAACCAATTCATCATATGATTCAATTCTTATTAACCACTGAAATATAGACAAAAAAAATCCCAAGTTAGATGATAATTCTGCTTAATAAACAATGACCAACGTTAATATATTTTAGAAACTCTTAAGTATTTCTATGATTTTAATAATTTTCAGGAAATTCCCCGTAATATCGCTATATTTTATTTCTACTACCTAGCCGATATACTTATTTCAACAATAAAAAGAAAAAGAAGAAAAAAAAAACCATTTCTTACTTGCAACTTAAGTCCACGTCATAGGCTTTTGATCCATCGCCGTTAAACATCCCGAAGTTCCTCTCCG
This sequence comes from Laguncularia racemosa, assembly GCA_037954665.1. NCBI lineage: Eukaryota > Viridiplantae > Streptophyta > Magnoliopsida > Myrtales > Combretaceae > Laguncularia > Laguncularia racemosa. The sequence continues at coordinate 28,066 of JBBMOL010001167.1, forward strand.
TCTCATCTCCATCCTTCTTATTCTCATTGAACAGAGCAAACACGAAGATCTCAACGATCTCTTTCGGCTTCATCGGCGTCCCTCTCCCGGCCTCCGCCCTCTCAATCAGCCGTGTGTTGTACTTCTTAGCATTTTCCGGCGTCGCCACAGAGTCACCGGAGCCACCCTTAGAAGGCCACCCAGACTCAGAAACAACCACCTGTATATTTTCTTAAAAAATCAGGCACATGGTACATTACTCCATTATTTTGCGGTATCCCTTAATAAATGCACATATATTAGTCAATAGGTAGTAAAATTAAAAAAAAAACTTTTTAATTTTTAAAGCTGAAATATACAATTTTTTTAAATAAATACTTGAAAATATATAATTATTTTTTAACAAGTATTTGGTACCCGTTAACATTTTTCAATCTTAAATATGAAATTAATACAAACATTAAAAAATCAGAAAACATCTTCTGTGAAACATCAACGTGGAATGTTTTCAAAAACCGAGAACCATGCATAGCCCGCCCAAGCTATATTTCAAGTTCCGTTAACAAATTAATCAGCTGCGTCCACACTGACCTGTATAGATCGGTTTCCAAACCCTAGAGCTTCAATGGCTGACCTAACTGCATCAACCTGTGCATCCAACATGTTAGTATACAAATAACCCTTCGGATCATGCACTCCGGAGGCGTTTCCGAGCAACGCATACTCCAAATCCACCGAGCTAGGGTTGTCACGGTAAGCAAAATACGGGTAAGCATTGATCATGAATGGCGAGTTCGTGTCGACCAAGAACTCCAGTATGGAAGTCATGACAGGTAAGAGTGTTAGTGCAAAAGTCGACGTCGAAGGTGGAAAGGACGACCCCAGAACCGCCATGCTATGCGGTGTCATCACCTTTATCTTCCGGTCTAGGGCATGGAGTACCAGGGCGGAATGAAGATTCTGCATGGCTTGGAATAGTGCATTTGGCGTTAAGTCCTCGGCATTTTTGGTAGCGGTTAGGTATTCGTTTCCTACGGCTATGGCGACGATGGATGTGGAAGGGAGGAAAGGGAGTACGCGAGCGGAGAGCCACTCGGAGGCGGCGGAAGGGTCTTTGCTGAGGTTGGTTACGTTGGAGTTCTCGACGGCGACGATTAGGTCAATGCCGGTGTTGGAGAAGGCTGAGATGATTTCAGGGTTTGTGTCGTAGATTTTGACCTTGTCTATGAGTGTGGACTGGAGGAGTTGGGCTACCTTTTTGGGCGATGGGAGGTTGTTTCCAAGTGTGCCATAGTTTACGCCGACCGCGGCCACGTCAAGGAGGGGGTGGTGGTGGAGAAGGAGGAGGAGGAAGAGGAAGGGTGGCAGGAGGTGGAGGGTGGTGGTTTCCATGAAATGTGGGTGTGTGAGATTCTGCCTTGGAGGTTCTTTCGCTAGGCCAATTAGGTCGAAAGTAAAGATATATATTCCAACTTTTTTGAGTAATTGGTATTTACTTCCTGTAATATTAATTAATTTAATAGATTATTAATATTATACTTATTATATAAAAAATTTAAGGGATTAAAAAAAAAAAACTATCTCTTTTTTGACTAATGCATCGAAGATTGCCCCAAGGATCCTCAATACTTGCAAGTTTTTCCTAAAAAGATGGGATTATCAGTTTTGTAATTTCTCCTGGTTCTAGGTCTGAACGAGACGACAAAGAAAGCAACTTTAAACAAATAAGAAATGCGAAACGTAAAGTGTATAAAAGGCCAAAAAAAAAAAGAAATTATTATACCATATATGTATACACAAATAATAAATAAATCCTAATTATATAAACTATAATAATTAGAATGGATAGATTTTTAAAAAATTATTATCTATATTTTATAAATACTATCACATATCAAAATGATTCGAATATTACTTCCTAATAAATCATTATTCATGTAATCAATAATGAAAAAAAGTGTAGAAAAGTCTTAACATATACAAATACCAGCAAATGATACTGATTCCCCTGAGAGTGGTGCATTGTGTTTGGGTAACTTGGTATATTTATGTTCTTCAATTTCAAAGCATTGGGCACCTCTCCCTCTTTTTTGTCCTTTTTGGTGTATGTTCGCACGCTGGTTAATTATTATAGACTTATAAAAATTATATGTTAGATCCTCCTCCCCCAAGTTTATATTATAATTCTGCTATATATACAAATTATTTTTAATTACTATATGGTGCAAATACGTAAACTCCGATGGTGGCACGTAAAAATATAGTAATTAGCATAGCATATATGGAAGCATTAATTCATCTTGAAAGCTTTTTTAGTATTTTAGGCTCATCTCATGGAAATATAATAAATAAATAAATAAATCTAATCATTAGCAATCAAAAAATTGGAAGGATTTAGAATTACTGAGAAAAACAGCAATACGTCAAAAATCATAGCCAAAGAAGCTGACAGGAGAAAGTTATAATAAAACTTTTTAGATTTCACATAACTCCATGTTGGATTCATTTCACAGAAGTGGAATAAAGTAATTCTTTTATGGCAAAACTATTTCCATGTTTGATTTATGGAATAGTTATTTTATGAAATTACTATTATTATAAAATAAAAAATAGTAATTTATTTATAAAATTTTAAAAGTAGATTTTTTTAATTTTTTATAATATATTTTTATATTTATTTATAAAATCTTTAAAAAACTATAAATAATAGTTATAATTATTTTATTTTATTTTTAACTTATTCTATTTCGGCAAAACTAAACACATTAAAAAGCAATCCTCTAAACCATAGATAGTCATAGATGGTCCATCAAGCTCCATCTTCTTTAGAAGAGATTGATTTGTCCGATTTGTATTTTTCTTCAAGCTCATTGCGTGCTGATTTTCAGATGCAATATTGAGCAGGTAAAAGTCTTCTTTGGAGATAAAAAAAACTTGATGAACATAAAAAAAAAAAAAAAATCCTATTTTGCATTAAAAAAATGTTTCAGATAAATACAAAAAATTCGAGCCATAATCAATTAAAACTTCGATATTACTTATTTTAAATTTGTATACTGATTTTAATTATTTAATTTATTTTCATAATAAAATCAATAAAATCTAGTTAAAATTAACTTATAAAAATTAAAATCTTATAATACAACACAAAATGATGAAAACTTTTCAAAAATAGGTAAATGATTTCCACCGGAAAAAGCGAAAAAAAAAAAGAAAATGATTAAATTCAACTACTGAAAGCGTCTATGGGAAGCCAGTTCTTATCAGCGTGTGCACGAGTCCTGAGGCGGAGAAGCAGGTTTCAAAGCAAGAGACCAAAAGGTCAAAAGTTGTGGGCCAGTTGATATCATCAGAACGTAGCCTTGACAGGACTCGATCTGTGGCTTTGGCTTGATTTGGGATCTTGGCCAGGTTGGTTGTCTGAATTGCGATCCAACTGTATTACAATTGGCTCTGTCTCTGTGCATCTTCGTCTTCATGCACAGTTACTAGAATAAGTCAGCATATTATGATTTGAAAAGATGGGCATACTTGAAAAAATATATATTTTTTTTATGGATAACTAGAACTCGAACCATTATCAAGCCTCACCTTAGACCAGCGACATTATTTATTGAATCATGCCCCATTTTCGTCATGATTTTGCGAGTTTCAGCTTGGGACTATTTGTTTGGTGGTTTTTGCGCAGATAGCTTTTGAAGAGGGTATACAGTGTCTGACATGTTAAGAGTACGCGTCTGACACGTTTTTAGACCCATTCAATTGTATTGTCTGAAACATTAAGGATTAATAATTGACTGATCTAAAAAGTTTCAAAATTCAAGCATTTTATTTTCTATACGTTACAGTGAGTTTAAACATTGTGATATCAAGTTGAATCTAGCTTTGGAACTAACTGATTTGAAAAGCTGAAGCTGATAAATCAGTGCCGACATTTTATATTTTACACATTGACAACCTAGAATCATGTGGGAGACCATGATGACAGTTTATTCTTCTTCCAGGAAAAGGTTCTTTTCCAGGACATTATTCTAGTTCCGGCATTTTATTGAGCATTCCCTCTAGTAGAACATCCTTTGCAAACACAAAAGACACTCACACCAAACTCAAGAAAAAAAATAGAAAGAGAAAAAACAAGAAAAGAATCAGAAAACTAAGCTTCATAGACTTTGCATTCATCATCAGCTGGGTTTGTCTCGCAGAAATCTTCCAAGGTGGCTCCACTGCCTGTCTCAGGCATTCCTGGCCACTTGATGGCTACTAAGTGCGCCAAATCTACAACCCTTTGGCTGCAGAGAACAACCATATTTCAAGAATCACTGAATCATAAAGTTAGTGCAATAGACAATAGTGATACAAAGTGTCGGGTAATAAATTTTAAACCCGCACACAGATCCCTAAAGGTTAAATTAAATGATTTAGTTGTGATCTTTTAGCAGTTTATATGGTGTTAAAGCAGAAGATTCTGTGATCTTTCTTAGCAATGCTACTTAAGTTGCATGTATAACGTGGAAGCCTCATTGGATTTATTCCATAGAATAGGATTTCATGGAATCCTGTTTACCGTGGTTTTTAATGAGAGTCCAGTAGCACAGATGGATCAAATTCTAAGGAATTGAAACTATGAGCTCGTTTTTTCTTATCATTATAGCAATGATATGACTAAGCACCCAATTAAACCAATTGGATTGCATGGAGAAAACCAAACTAGACCGGAGTGTAGTTTCAATTTGAAATGCATTTTTACCTGTATCCCCACTCATTGTCATACCAAGCAACCACTTTAACCATATCATCTCCCATAACCATGGTCAGTGAAGAGTCAATTGTTGAAGAAACATCAGAGCAGCGGAAGTCTACTGATACAAGAGGCACATCACACACAGCTAATATGCCCTTAAGTGGCCCCTCAGCAACCTTTCTGATGCAGCATTGACATCTTCAGCTGTAAGGCCCTTCTTGGCTACATTCACAACCAAGTCAATAACTGAGACATTTGGCGTAGGAACACGGAGTGCGATTCCATTGAGTTTCCCCTTCAGCTGGGCAGAACAAAAACACTGCCTTTGCTGCACCGGTGCTTTTGGGACTATTTCAATGCGCAGCCCTGGCTCTCCTCAGCCCCCCCCCCCCCCGGTGAAAGCATCCAAAAGCCTCTCAAGATACGAACACCAAGAAATGCAGCAAAGGAAAAAAGGCAATTTCGAATGTATACTATAGAACTTTCTCAATTTCCATCAGTAAATTGTTTTTACATTTTTTTGGAAATATTTGATTTTTTATTATACAGCCAACAAAAAAAGTTTAAATTTACATATAACACCACACCACCCCGACTGCCCTAGCAATAGAGACTAAAAGCTAATTTTTTACCTGGTCCCCAGTGTAGGAATGAGTATTGTCTGGTACCCTTGACAATGCCCAATAGAAAAAATTTTGACAATAGAAAACTGATAAATTCAAATGCTAATGATAAAATGAAATCATTGACTCACCAAATTCTTCACCATGACCTTCAAAAAGGGAGCCAAAAAATTTGTTGTGCAAAAAAAAAAAGAAATTAGGAAAACCAAGTTTAAAACTTTTGGACTGATTTATAAACCCATAAGCTCAATAAAAACATAAAAATGTCCAACCTTACTATTTTAAAAAAAACTCATGGTAATAATCCCCCTCTTTCACACCTACAACAATGTGGGAAGTCAGCCCCCTTTTCCCGGGGCATGATGAAACTTTTTGGCACCAGCTTGGATGTTTTCCCGCACCGGAAAACCACCCCAAAAGTTTTCCTGTTCCCCAGTTAATACAATTCTTTTAATGTATAGCAATTTTTGTTATAATCTGGGATTTTGGAAAATATAAACTTAAACATTAGGTTTTTTAATATAGGGGTTCCCTAATAATAATTTCCGAGCCACCCCAGGGAGCTGGGGGGGGCCCTTTTTAACAACCAGGGGGGGTTGGGGCCCCACACATATTTTTTCACTACAATTTTCCTTCAGCTTTGAAATTTCCAAAACAGGGAATCGTACTTCAGCAAAGAAAGCCTGAATTAATTTAAATTTCCTCAGATGATTCACGTTTTTTTCTCTTAAACTTTTTTAAAACTGATTAAAGAGAAAGTTTACTTACATTCCTAAAACCACCCGTCATTGACTACAAAAACATAAGTGGGGATTTTTTCTTCCAGCCAACACCGAAGGAATTCCACCAGCCCGAACCATTGATACAACCTTTAGGAACTTTTTTTCCCCTTAACAGGTGCTGAAACCAACCCTTTAAAAAGTCGCTTTGCCTTAGATAGAGCAATGAGCCACAAACCTACTAAAACCTAAAAAAGGGCATAAGGGGCAGACCACAAATTGAATTTTCCAGGTCTAAAAAAAGCATTAAAGTATATACCTGATTTAACCTAGGTTGAAAGCAAATAATTTGTTCACTTAAACTTTAGGTTTCATCCCTATTCAATAATTACTTAGACTTTACAGAAAAAGATGAAATTTTAACCCCCAAAGGGATCGATTTCATCGGAATTTTCCGGAAAGTCACCTCCCAAACCATCACATAATCCTGTAAAAATGGGTGACGGGAATAAGAATAATTTTTTAATGGCCAAACATGACTGGATCATCCAGTCAATTTTTGCGCGTTGAATCTGGGAAATGCCCCCAGTTACTCAAGTTTAAACGATTTTTTAGTTTTTACCCCAATGGGGCAAAAAGGGAAAAGAAGAACTTCTGGATCACTCCAAACTAGAAAACGACATTTCCGCAAAAGACAGGAAGGGGAAATAATTAAACATCTTTTTTATGGATCCTTTAAAACTTTGGTACAAAGGAAGGAATCAATATAAAGCATTAGCAAAATAAACCTGTTGAAAATCTTTTTCCAACAAACCTAAAGCCATTTTTTTTGAACAAAAAAGTGATCAATATGGGCTGATCATTAGTTCATTAACTTTTAACAAACAATCAACCCCGGGGGGAGAAAGGGAAAAGAGATTATAGAACCTGGGGAAAAAAGTTTTGCGGCAACTGCGTTGAAAAAGAGGCCTCTCCACCCTTTTTTTCCCAGCAACACAAACTTGTTTAAGACCGGAAATTTTTCCACTTCCATCCTCTAATAGGACTCAAACAGGGATCCTAACTTTATATCTCCATTTTATTTTTTTTTTCAATTTAAATTTAAAACTAATTAATTTAAATTTTTGCAAAGTTTAACCCATAATTAAAAAAAATTTTAAAAATGAATCTAAATATTAAAAACCACATTTATAAATTAAATTTTTTTGATTAATTTATAAAAACCCCAAAAAAAAAAAAAAAAAATCCAAACCAAGGGGTTTTTTTCAAAAAATTTTTTTTTCCCTTTTTTTTTTGGGGAGGGCAAGAAGGGCCCACCAACTATTTTTTCTCTCTACTTGTTTGCTCGTACAAAATTTTTTTAAAAAAATCCAATAATCATTAACACATGCCATTAAAGTGAAAAAAACCAAGGGGGAAAAAACCTTTTTTTTTTAGCCTTTTTTTAAAAATGGTAAAAAAATCTGGTTCAGGGGGGGGGAAAAAGAATAGAGAAAAGCACGAAAGAAACTCGGATGGAAGCCATTTTAAGGTCAACACCTTTTCCCCCTTTTTTGGGAAAGGGACTTTTGGGGGCCCACAGGAAACAGATTGGGCATATGGGGGGGCCCTGCACAATTAGGTTGGAATAAAAAATGTAAAATTTTTGGAAGGAAAATTCCTATCCTTTCAGACTTTTTTACAATCTCAAAGAACAAAAAGCTCTCAGATACAAATTTTTAAACTCAAATTGTTTTCCTTGGCAGAAACATAGAGAGACTTTAAACGATTTTTCAAACACTTTGTTTAAAAAAAAATGCTTAGAAAATTACAAAAAATTTTTTAAAACCCCAAAAAAAAAAAATTTTAAAAAAGGGGCTTTGTAAAACCCCTTTAAAATTTTTGGGAAAAATTACGTCCCCACATACATTAAAACCCTTAAATTTGAAAGATGGGGGAATCCCATTTACTAATTTCCCCGCATTTATTATTAAATTTTTTGTTTTTTAAACCCCAACCCCAATTTTTTCCGCACATAAAGGCCCCAAACCCCCAAAAGGGGGGAAAAATTTTTTAAAACACTCAGCAACATAAGAAAACCCGGAAAAACTTGTTCAGGAAATTTTCAAAAAATTGGGCTATGCTTTTAAAATTTTAAAGGATCCCCAAACATTTTCCCCCGGGGAAATGGGGGAAGTACTGACTAAAAGGAAATAAATTTTTAATAAAAAATTTTTGGGGAAATTTTTTCCCTTTATGAACTCTATGTTTCAAAACCATGCAAGGAAAAAAAAATTTTTTAAAAAGGGAAACCCCAAATTTTTCTTCACTGTAGGGCAAAAATTTTTGGGGAAAACCCGGGTTTGAAAAAATTTTTGTCAATTTTTTTTTTCCCCAAAAAGGGGCTTTAACTTCTTTGGGGGTTTTACAGAAAACCCCTTTTGGGGGAAACTTCTAAAAGGAGCGTGAGGGCACACCCCCTATGGCAGATTTTAAAAATTTTGGGTTTTTCCCCCCCACACCTTTTTCTTTTCTCTGCATATAACCCAAAGGGGGTTTAAAAAACTTTAATTTTTAAAGGGTATCCTATAGTTCCTGCAATCAAAATTCGGGTGAAGTCGTTTTCAAAAAAAAGAATAGGGGAAAGGGGGTTTTTAACAGAAACCCAACTATAAAGAAACGAATTTTCCTCAAAAAACTATGCAGTTTACTTAAAAAAACAATGTCGCAGAACGCAAAAAAAATAAAAAAAAAAAAAATAAAAAAAAAAAGAAAAACAAATGGGCCAGACTTTTTTGCCGTAAAATTTTTAAATTCACAAAAATTTTTATTATTATTAAATTTTTGGGGAATAGCCCCCAAAGGGGGTTTCCAGGAAAGGGGGAAAAAAAAAAAAAATTTGTAGTTTTAATTTTAGGAAATTGAGAAAAAGTCAGAGAGAAAAAAAAGGGGGGCCTTCCCCACCGTATGGGGGGCCAAGTCTACATAAAAAATTTTTGGGATTTGTTTAAAATTTTGGCTTTTTTAAGGACGGCTAACATTAAAAAAAGTTAAAAGGCTCAAAATATAAGGACCCAAAAAAAAAATTTGCATCAAAAAACAACTGTCCCCGGGGCTAAAAATTTTTACCCCTAAAGCCCCCCATTTATAGAAAAAATTTTTGGGGTTTTTTTTTTCAAACAATTTTCCCTTTTTTTCAGGGGCTCCACCCCGTGCCCTGCAAAAACTGTAGAAAAAAACCTTTAAGATTTTACAAAAAAACATCCAAAGAAATTTTTAAACCCAAAAAGAAAACTTTCCCCCAACAGGGTGGAAAAGGGGTTTTTTTAAAACTGCAAAAAAAATTTTTTTTTCTGTTTTTTCTGTTTTTTTAAAAATATTTTTTAAAAAACCAAAAAAAGAAACAAAAAAGGATTTTAAAAATTTTTTTCTATTTTTGGTTTAAGAAAACCTCGATTTAGACAAAAACCTAAGGGCAAACACACAAAACCAAAATGTACCTACAATTAAATCCCCCAAGAATGAATCCCCCAATAAACTGAAGGACAAAAATTTCATGGGCCCGGCTTCGAAAAAAAATTTATCTGATGGCTTTACCCGAAAATCTGCCAAAATTTCAGAAAAAAAGGGAAAAAAACTTAATTTTTCCACACAGGAAGATGGCAAGGGGAAGATTTTTACAAGGGCATCTAGGTTAAGCAACCATTTTTTAAAAATATGAGGTTTTTCACCCTAGAAATAAACCACAAAATTTTCCCTGCAGATCATAGAGACTAAGCAATGCAAAAAGAGACTGATTTGTAGTTACAAAGCTATATAAAGTATATATTTTCAGCTTTATTTTTATGTGTAAGTAATCCCAAATAAAGAATTTTTTAGGACAAAAGGGATTTGTAAGGACCCCTGACTTATAATTTTCAAGCTCAATATGAGTGGCATTACATGAACATGATATTACATCAAAATCCCAATCTGACAAGGAATTTTTTTTGAAAAAATTGACTTTCAAAACCTTTAAAATGATCTTACATGGTAACTTTTGATGAGACTTCAAGGCAAATCCCTTTTCAAAATTTTGAGTTTTAAGACTTAACAACATAGAATAAAACTTTATATATCCTTAAAACCAAAACACGCCCCAAAATTTTAAAACATTTTTGAAACTCCAAATAAAAGCTTCATGCAACAAAAATAGTTTTTTTAGCCATGTATGAAATTTTGCTTTGAGCTTCACTAAGACAAAACCAATTTTTTTGCATTTCTCCATAACTCACCATAAACCATGTTCCAAAATTTTGGGGAAACTTCCAACCAAACCAACTTTTTAATTTAGCCCAACCCCTACAAAAAGGGTACTTTTTTTGGGGAAAAACATTTTTAAAAAAAAAAAATTTCCCTCTTTTTGGGGTGCTAACAATAAAAATACTTTAAAAATAAAAAAAACAATTTAGAAAAAAAAAAAAGGTCCATTCAATGAGAAAAAGATTTTCGTATTAAAAAATTTATAAAAAGCCCCCTCATTTCCAGTCCTTTGCAATATCGAAAACCATCAGCTCTACCATTGGCGGAAAACCCAAAACCCACCTACAACTACACAACACGGGTGAAAACCCCTCTAATAAAAGCCTGACTAAGACTGGGGTTTGGGAAAAGGGACTCGGTTATCATTCAGTTCTAACAAATCGGGGTTTTTAATTTTCTATTTGATTTACGTTAAAATAAAAAATGGAATTACAATAAACCCCCTTTGAGGTGTTTCAAAGTTAACTTGGCACTTAACGGGGAAAAAAAAAACATTAGTGTTAGATAAAAAATTCGTTTTTTTACCTACTAATATGGGAGTAGCAAATTTGGGTTTTTTGTGGGAATTTGTACCTCCAGCAAATTTTTTAAACGTTGGGATTAGGGCCACAAGCCTGGGAAAACCCCGGGGATGGGCCCTATGGTTCCCCCAACTTCAATTTCTTTTTAAATTTTTCCCTAGATAACTTAAAAGTTTCTATATATTGTTTACCTTTGCTTCCCCCTTCTTTTTTTTTTCCCCTTTAAAGGAATATTTTTTTCTCTCCCAACCTTCTTTAAAAATGTCCGGGTCCCCCACTACTGGGGTGTTAAAGATTTCCCATAATTTGCATTTACATAACTGGGCAACGCAATGACGTATTTTATCTAAACTCTACAACTAAAAACCTGGGATATTTCCCAAGAAAAATCACCTCTATGAAAAAAAGCAAAAATTAAAATTTAAATGTCACGCAAAAAACCCATCAACAATTTTTGGGAAACATAAATCACATTCTTAAACAGATCCCTTAGTAACGCCCTTAAAATATCAATTTACAATCAATTTTTGAACTTTGACTTTTGATGGAGACCGATAACCCCATTTCACACATGGGATTAAATCTTGAATCAAAACCTAGATAAAGCACATTACTACTCCACCCAAAAGTAATCACATGTAACAAAAGCTCATTTCAGGTTGTTTTCACTTTTTATAACCAACAACATATTTTTACATAAAACCCAACAAAAATCATAAACATTGTAAATACATAAAACAGAGAAAAAGCATCTTAAGAAAAAAAAAGAAAATGAAATTTAAATTTAAATTCCAAAGGAGAGAAGTTCGCTCCGGGGTTTTCGTTAAAAACCAAAGAACACAAACGCATCATTATTTTTTTTTCCCTTGCAAGACAGAGAGGTAAAGAGAAAAAACTTAGTAATTGGGTGAAAAATAACTATGAAGACAGTGGAGAGTATAAGGGGGTTTTTTGGTGTTCGAGAAATCGATTTTTTCAGATTGGATTTTTATGGATTTAAATTTTTATTACGTTGATTTCTATTTGTTTTTGCCCTGTTTACTTTTGAGGGGGCCATGGCTAATCATTTTTTCTTTTTTTTTTCTTTTTTTTTTAAAATTTAGATCCAAAATTTAGACATTGAAAACTTTTTTTTTTTCTAAACTGACGTCGTTATGTTTGGGGTATTTAAGTTTAGCCACTCGGTTTCTATGGATATTTGAATTATTTGAAAAATTTTAATTCTAAATTTTCAAACTTACCATGTGTTGAGGGTAAATTGTTCAAAATTGCTTTAATTTCTCAAGGGGCACAATCAAAATGGCTTGTCCAATTATTTTTGAAGGGCCCTGTTTTCCCTTATAAGTTATTGTTTTAATATTGGGCAAATCAATATTCGAGATAGACAATTACATGGGAAAAATTGAGTACGTTTAGTAATCATTTAACTTAATTATTAATGTAAATACTTTTTTCTATTCTTCAAATCATCTATTCTCATAAAAAAAAATAATTCTCATCTCTCTCTCTCTTTCAAAAAAAAATCTCACTATGAACATAAAGTTCCAAATTTAGGCTAATTTTTTGACCCAAATAGCATTTGGGTTGCCTAAGTGATTACAGAGTACTTATAAGAAATTATTCCCATGATAAGTGTATCATAATAATTATTTAAGGGGAAAGTGAGAATGAGTTTGTGTAGGAAAAAAATGTATAGGCAAAAGGAAGGAGACTAGAATGAGGGGGTTTCATCCTAAGTAGAGGTTTGGTCAGTGATTTTTTAAATAGCGCTTAAGTAGCTTGAAAGGTAAGATTTGTATTGCCAATGTAAAGAAAGATTAAGAAGTCTTGGATCCACAAAAGAAAGGATAGAAGAGAACCCCTTAAGGAGAGTGAGGAGCTCGAAACATGATCATGAAAAGTACAGGGTCTTAAAATGAAATTAAAATATGAGGACAAATGTGAATTGAATGAAACTCTAGAACTTAAAAAGTTCCTTTTGTTTTTTGCTTGAAATAAAATTGCAGGAAGATAGTGGAAAAAAAAGCTTCCCCTTTTCCCTTATTCCCCTAGTAAGTTATTACAAAAATCCCCTAACCTTCCATAAGCAAAAGTTTTTTTCCCTTTGGGGTTTTAAAAAACCCAACTTTTTGTCCAATTAAACCATACCCTTTTCCACCCTCCTTAATTTTAATCCCTCTTCATTTTCCTACTAAATTTTTAATTAGTTTTTTTAATACTCTATAACAGTTTTTACCCCCAAGCGTAATAGCTATCACTATGGGTTTTTTAAAAAATGTTCCCTCATTTGCTTGGGACCAGAAGGTAAAAGGTGCTTACTATTAGTTAGGAACTTAAAAAATCTTGAATTTGAGTAAGTTTGAGTTTGCTTTTGATATACTAAAAAAAATTCTTTAATACTTGATCACATAAGGAAATTGATAATATTGTGACTTGAATTCACATTACCTGTTTTTACAAAAAAACCCCCAAATGATTGAACTCCACTTAAACAAAAATGAACAAGACTTTAAAATATTTTAAATTGAATCACCCCTTACTGGAAAACTTCTTTTAACAAAATTGATTAATTGTGAAGAAATTTACATTTACTTATTCTGGGAAAAACTTTTTCAAAATGGTTTGAACTTATGCCCATGGCAAATGAACCTTAAAGTCTTTGACATTAATTTTTTATTGAAAAAAAAATAAAGCCAAAAGGATTAAACAAAAAAATGTAGTCAAACTAAGGTGGTCATCTAAAAAAAATAAAAAACCCAAAATATTTATGTAAAAATGTTTTTTATTATTAAAGTTGATTTTTTCTTCCTTTTAACACTTAAAAAGACGAGGAGTTGATTTTTCTTCCTTGTCTCAACACCTAAAAAGAAGGAGAAGAGTTTATGTATGAGAGTGAATTTAAATGTAGGTTTTATGAGTTGAGAAGATAAAAGATAAAATTTAATCATAAAGGGAATTCTTGTAAAAAAGACTCCTCCCTCCCTGTTCATCTCCCCTACACTTTTTTTCTTGAATATCCAAACCCCCTTTTCCGTAACCTTCATCTCGAAAAAAGAAATAAAAATAAATCTTTATAATTTAAAAACAAACTTTTTCCCCCAAACATGATGTCCTTTTTAAAGACCCATGCCTTACCCTACAAATTGTCATAGAAAACCTACTTTTTCTTGCATCTCCTTTACTTTTTCACCCCAAATTCAAATACATACCCCTTTTTCCCCCAATCCCAAATACCTACTGCGATAAATTATGCTACACAATACCAAAAAGCCTATCTAAACCCCCCTTTTCATCTGATTTTTTGTATGGATGATTATACCTTGATACAATCCTAAAAAACCCTAGATGAAAAATCCCAATTGATCCCCGCAAATATATGCACAATTTCTTTCCTAATGGTGAAAAAAAAAAAAGCTCTATCCCCATGGGGAAAGGGTTCCCTCATCAAATTTAGGAGCTTCTTTTGTTTAAAAAATTTTATACTCCAACTTCTATGATCTTGCTTAATTTTTTTTTTTTTGGGATTATCGGGTTTTTTAAAGTTTTTTCTTTTATTCAGAAATTTCAAATTGGCATACAAAATGGCTTGTGGTTTTTTTAATTAAGTTTCTAACAATTTGAAAATGATAACCAAATTTTTAAAACCTTTGTGCTCTTAATTCAATATGGTTTACATTGAAAACCTCCTTAGTGCATGCTTTTATGGCCCTTTATCGCATGGTAAATCATGGGCCCCCTTCTTCATTTTTTTTGATACATAATAATCACAATGGGTGGGGAAGATTTGCCGGTTTTGTTCAAATTTTAACCCCTCATGAACCCATTAGCACACAACATTAAAATAGGTAGTTTCGATTTAAATTTTTTTTATTTCCCTTTCCAAATCATCTATATAGACCAAAATCTCATCTAATTTAACCCTCGATTGATTAGGAATTTCATTTTAATTTCGAGTCGCCACCCAAACTTTTTGGGAAAATTGAATTTTGGGCTAATTGAGGCAATCCTAATTTGGCCACTAGCGCGTGATTTCCCTTTTTTTTTTTGTAAAAAAGGAAAGGGGGAAAAACCCAAAATTTTGAGTTCGAAGCTAACCTATTGAAACCCCAAGGTTACCCCCCTAATCTCCCAAAATCAAAACCCCTTTTCTGAAATGTCTTTTATTGTGGTTTTTGTTATTTTTTATTTTGCTTTTGAAAAATTGTTCTGAAAAAAAGTTTTTTTTTTCTTTTTTGGGGGCCCCCCCAAGGGTGCCACATACCTACTATTGGTCAACTTGCCGTAGTTCCTTTTTCCTGAAAAAACTTTAATGGTTGGTATTTTTAATTAGAAATTTTTTTTGATTTATGTTTTTTTTCCATTTTAGTATTTTTCAAAAAAAAATAAGCCTAAACTTGATAATTTGATTTTTTTTTTGAAAAAATAATAATTTTTAGGAAAAAAAACCCAATTTTTGGGTTTTTTTAAGAAAATATTTTTTAAATGAAAAAATTTCATTCTTTTTTTTTTTTTATTTTCAACTTATTTCTACCATTAAAAATTTTTTTTTGTCTTCAATAATTTTTATATTTTTTTTTTAATTTTCATAATTTTTATTAATTTTTTATAATTTCTTATTTAAATTTTAAATTTTTATTGAAAAATTTTCTCCTAGATTTTTTTATCTATCCTATTCAAATCTAAGTTTTCATTATTTTATTTTTTAATATTTTTATTATTTTTTTATAAATTTTCACACTTTTTTTATTTATTATTATAATTTTTATTTTTACTTTATTATTCATCCAAAATTAAATCCAAAAAAAAAAATCAAAATTTCAAACATTTTTCTATTTTTAAATTTATAAAAGAAAAATAAGTAAAAAAATAAATTCGAAAAAAATAAAATAGAAAATAAAAAAATAAAAAAAAAAAAAAACCCGATTCCTGGACCGGATGGGTGCGAAGTGGGGATTGATCGAGTTGGGTCGGGCGGGTCGATCGGACAGGGGGGTTGGGGATACTCTTGAGGCTTTCCGGCAATTTTTTTCGAAGCGATTGAGGTGTTGATTCCTGGGTTTTTTGGGGGGTGGGGACTAAACTGTGGGGGTGGATTTCTCCAAAAAGCCTCCTGGTGGGATTTTGACGCTTGTCGGTGGAGTGGCTTGAAGGACTCCGGCGAGGCTTTGATTCTCTCTTTTTTTTTTTTCTCTCTTTTTCTCATTTTTGATCCGGATTCGCCCCCCCCCCCTTCATCCTCTATTTAAGGCGTGAGAAATCGAGCTGGAAAGTCAAATTTCCCCCGTGAAACAAACGTTTTTAGGGTTAAAACCCACTCCGATTTGTGCAATCCATTGATTTGTTGCGATTTGTTTCCCAAATTGGATATTTTATCCTTTTTTCCGTTGAAGATTTGTTGGATTTGTGAAAAAAAAAAATCAAATAAAATGGTCAAAAATTCATTTTTTTCTCCCGGCGATCGACGGGGGTTTGAAGAGTTACGCACCCGGGCCGTGCATAGCCCCACCCAATCACTCTGACACGAGTCCCAGGCAAAGAAAAAATTTGCAAAAACGCGGATTCTGCCCCCCCCGCATTTCAAACCCGTGACCGAGCCCACCCCCGCGCCACCAACCAAGGTTGGGGACCAGCTGAGCTACCCCAATTAAAACGATTTCTTTTTTTCGAATTGATAATGAAATGCTTTTTTTTTTTTGTATTTTTTGAAATTCCAAAAATTTGTAAAAATTATTTAATCCTTTTTATTGCCATTTAGCAATCTTTTTTTCCAAAAATTTGATGTTTTTTTCCTATTTATTTTTTTTTTTTTGAATATTTTTCCTATTTTTGCAAAATTTAGAAAAAAAAGGGAAAAAAATTAAAAAAAAAATTAAAAATTGATTATGTTGATTATTTTATCAAGGGGAAAAATGGGGGATTTACAGTAGTCAATTTTTTTCCCTGTCAAATATGGGCCTTAAAACTTGTGCTATATTGTGGGTTTCTGGCTATACTTCTAAAGAACTCGTAGCCACATTCTTTTACATTCCACGGAGAATTTAGTGTTTTGATTATCCCAAAAAACCCAACCACAACTATTTCAAAAAGCGACATGAGAACATCTCACACTAAAACAAAACCCCTTATGCCAACTATATGCTAAAGACCTTCCAAGCCACATGCAACAATAATATGCCTGCCCTTGCAACAAATTCTAAGCTACTAAGTAGCAATAATTAACTCCAGGCATGTTTGGTGCACCACCCTCCCCCTATTAAAATAAATCTTCCACTATTCGTGTTAAAGGGTTATGGGATTAGACTTGGTAACTCTAAATAAAAAATTAAACATTTGTATGACAGTCTACTAGCAAACCTTACAACCATATAATTACCCCCCCTCCCCCCTCGCAACCCATGGTTTCCCATGCCATCATTTCTTTCCCACCAAACCGTCTCTTCACTTGACGACATGACAAACAAAAAAGAACTAAAACCGGGGCAACACATGTGCCTCTTTTGAACCTTACACGAAAGTCCTTCCCCATCAACTCAAAAACTCCCTTATTTTAAAATATTGAATACTCAAATACTTTAAATTGAAAACATTTTTTCGTTGCTTGTCCTCACATACCAACCAAAAAATTCTCTCTTAAAAAGTTTGTGCGCCTTAAACAACTCTTCCTCGGGGAAAAAAGAATACCCTTTTAAAACCTTTTGCGTACGATTTTCTTGCCCCGGATCCTATCTTCCTTAAATGACAATGGACCATAAAAAAATTTCTAAAAGACTTCACTCATTTGGTGCATAAAGTCCCGGTCAGGATTTCAAAATAAAGCCCAAGGGCATACTTGAACCTCACAAACTAGAAAAAAAATTCTCACCCTATTAAATTCAATTGTCCTCTAAAACAACAGTTTAGGATCGCAAATTCAATTCAAACCAAATTTTATCGACCCAAAGGGTTCACTTGTTTAATGGTTGTAAACACCCCCTTTTTGCCCCCAGGAACAATAATTTTTAAAAATAATCAATTTTCAATTTTTTAATTTTTCTCTAATTTACCATAAATAATAAAAATATTCAAAAAATAAGAATAAATAAAAAACATCAATTTTTTTAAAAATATTTCAGAAATAGCAATAATAAATAATAAACAATTTTTACAAAATTTGGAATTTTCAAAAAATATAAAAAAAAAGAAAAATGCTTGCTATATACAATTTTTGAAAAAATTTAAAAAAACAAAAAAAGTGGGCTAGCCAATAGTCCGGACCATGGGCTAACGCGCGTGCGGGGGGAGGGCAGGGGTTTGAATCGCGGGGGGAGCAGTTTCCCCGTTTTCAATTTTTTCACTTTTTCCAGGGCACGTGGCAGCACCGATTGGGTGGAAGGGGAAAAGCACGCGCGGGCGCGTGTCTCGTCTACCTGAGCCCGAGATCGCTGGCGGAAGGAAAAAAAATTTTTAGGCCCTTTTGATTCGATTTTTTGCACAAATCCAACAGATCTTAACATAAAAAGATAAACATTATCTTTTGGAATCAACGCAACAAACGAGGGATTGAACAAATGGGGTTGGTTTTTTTCTAACCAAAAACCCTCAGCTTTAATCGGGGAAATCCCAGCTTATCCCAAATCGGGTTTTAAGTCCTATAAATAAGAGGAGGGAAAGGGAAACAAAAACACGAACACAATTGAGAGAAATGAGGGAAAAAGTGCAAATCGGAGAGCATCGGAGGGACCCCAAAACCCCGAAGCAGGTAGAGTTGAACCCCACCAGGAGGCATCTGGGAGCAAAAACCACCACCCCCATTGGATTTAACAACCTCGAGAACAGGATTTGACACCCCACCCGTTGCAAAAGACCAACCCCGG
>JBBMOL010001168.1:0-46745 GCA_037954665.1 Laguncularia racemosa
ACTAATTGAGTTAAGAGTATTCAAACTTGAATGTTAGAGTGAGGAAGAGTCCGTAGGGGTATCTCAAAACCTGGTCACTTGAGTGATGAGCTCGGGATGTTGTCGACTCAATGAACTCACTATAACGATAAGGGCGAAAAAGGCAAAAGTTCATGAAAAGAAGCGGGCAAAAACCTGTCAAAATAGATGCTTGAATAAATCAAAAGAACATGAATGTGAACATTCATTGAATAAAAAAAAGACGTATAAAAGGGAGAATACCTAGTAAAGAGCTTATACCATATGCTTTTACTTTATACTGCAAGGATTATATGTTTGCTAATATCCAATGAAGTTTAATTGGGTGTTTTTCCTTAGTGGATTAAGTATTTATTTTTGGAATAAAAAATTCTTTTGCTAAACATGAGGATTAAAGTTTGTTTTGTTTAGATTAGCTATTGAATTTTGTCCATAGTAATTTGATCATAGGAAACCAGTTTGGTTGAAGTAGTAGACATTAAATTACAAGTCATGAATTACAAATGAATAGATGCTTGGAATGATAAAAAGAAAGTTTGTATAATCTATGACAGATTTCTTAATTGATTTGATACAATTGCTTGAGGACAAGCAAGAGTTTAAGTGTGGGGGAATTTGATAGAGCCATTTTATACTCAATCTTTATAGTATAAATTGTGTTAAATTATTATTGATTTTATAGAAATCATAAGGAAATGGTACTTTAATTCTATCATCGTGATAAATCAGGTTAAATGGGGTCAAGGATGCTAATTCAAGTATTTTAGAGAAGTCATCTACAATTTGGATCAAGACAAGGAATTACACCACCGGAGGAAGCACGGTTTGAGGCACGGCCAAGGTTCAAACCGTGTTACACACTGGACAAGAAGGCGAAAATGAGGACTTTCAACAGAGAGAGACATGGCTTAAGGCACGGCCGTGGTGGAAGCCGTGGGAGAAACCGTGCTTGGAGCCATGGTGGAAGCTAGACGTGCCAAGGAGAAGAAAGTGTGGAACATCAACCAGATGAAGGCACGGCTTGAAATCTAGCCGTGGGTGTAACCGTGGTATACACTGGACATGGATGAAGACTTGTAGATTATGCACTGATTAAGGCACGGCTTGAACTCTGGCCGTGTGTGTAACCGTGGTACACACTGGGCGCAGATGAAGACTTGAAGAATGTGCATAGAGGATGGCACGGCTTAACCCACGGCCGTGTGATGGGGCGTGCCAGGCAGACGAATCTTCACTTCTCGAAATCTACTTGGAAAAGGAAAGATATTTTCGTATCTTGCTAGCAAAAGATCGCATGCCATCTCCCTAACAATATAAATAGAACCAACCCTAAAGGGTTAGGACAACTTTTGAACTTTAGAATCTGGAATTTTCTTGGAGACAAGAAGGAAACGAGGAGACAGAGTAGGCAACCGGGTTCATTATGTTTCTATCTTTTATTTTCGTTTTATTGATGAACATGAGTAGCTAAGCTACTTTTCTAGCCAAAGGGTCATAGATGTTTAATTCTCCACGAATTGTGAGGTCTAATTGACTTGTATTTATTTCTATTCTTTGCTTTTGGGTATTCATATATCATCTAATCGTTTTGTCATTATTATCTTTGTTGATTGGTATGAATAGAGCTCTTCTACTCAATTAGCAAGTTAATATATTGTCAACTATCACGTCAAATCCGTAATTGTTTGATTGTTCTAGTCTTAGTGACGTAATAACATGTTTAGTTATAAAAGAGATGATCGAATTCATGTTATGGAGGTGTGTGATCATGTTTAAATAGGTTATTTTATAATCTACTGGCATGAATTGGTGGTCTCTCTAGATCTTAATGCTATTGATAGATTAAATCCTAAGCGCTTGTCTAGGGTTGTTTAATCAATAAGAGAAATAATTCAAAGCGCTTGTTTGAGGTTATCGAGGAAGTAAGGAGAGATAGGTTGTTAGAGCTTGTTAATAACCATAACCAGTTTATCTAGAACTAAGAATAGAGAACATTTGCATCGATGATCAATTCCTTGAATTAAACTATCTTGATTCCTTTGGCTAGGCTTTTATTAATATCGATTTTCTTACCTTGTTTTACTTTATTTTGATTCACAAACAAAACCCCCCATTTTTTCTTTTCCCTTTTATTCTCCTTGAATAGAAATAAGTTTAACCAATCTCTGTGGATTCGACCCTACTCACCACTATATACAAATCATATAATTGTCTAGGAGTAGGTTTTATTTTTGTTGGATTCGACACCCATCAACAGTGATTGGTCTCCTCTTGCACTTTTGTGGCTCTATTCCGAGCTTCCTAAAAACTGAAAGTGGCATTAAATTAATACTTGCACAAGAATCAATCAAAACATTCTCAAAATCAATATTACCAATGGTGCAAGGGATACTGAAACTTCCCTGATCTTTCAGCTTTCTAGGTAGCTGAGCATATTTCTTCTCTGTGACAGCTGAACTCTCGCCTAGAAGCACTACTTTCTCAACACTCTCCATGGATCTTTTATTAGAGAGTAGCTCTTTCATGAATTTGGCATAGGATGGAATTTGCTTCATGGCCTCTAAGAGAGGTATATTAATTTGAAGCCCTTTAAATATGTCACAAAACCTGGCAAACTGGGCTTCCAATTCCCTCTACTTGATTCTTCCTGGGAAAGGGATAGGTGGAACATAAAGCTGCAACACTGGTGCTTTAGGTGTGAGTTCCTCCTCCTTCTGCTTACCTTTTTCTGGATCTTTCTCTTGAATTTTTACCTGCCTTTCAGCTTTCTTCACTTCCTTACCACTCCTTAGCATGATGGCATGGACATGATGGGTGTTCTCCTCAGTTTTGCTAGGCAAAAACCCTGAGGGTCTAGTACTTAGCTGCTGTGCAATTTGACCGAGCTGACCCTCCAAGTTTCTGATAGAAGCTTGTTGGTTTTGCAGGAGGGTGTCAGTCTTTTGCATGTAGCTCCTCATGAGCTCTTCCATCTGAGTGGGTTGCTGTTGAGAATAGGCATTCTGAGCAAAGGTTTGTTTGGGAAATCCAAGGGGTGGGTTAAGTGCTTGATTCTCATTCCTCCATGAGAAGTTTAGATGATTGCGCCACCCAGGATTGTATGTATTCGAATATGGTCCTTGAGTACCTCTCTAGAGGTTGCCTACAAAGTTTACCTGTTTTCCATGGGATGAGGAGGAGCAGTTTCCAGATGGGCACTCAAGAGTTGAGTGTGGTCCTGAGCATAACTCACAACAAACAATTTGATTAACATTAAAAGATGGTGCAGAGGTGAGTTTACTTACTTGAGCGGTAAGAGCAGAAATCTGAGCTGTTAAGGTGTCCATGTCATTGACAGATGCTACTTTAGACTTACCTCTTTCATGTTGCAAATTATGTGCACTAGAGGCCATTTCATCTATCAAAGCACTAGCCTCTTCATATGTCTTACTCATTAGTGCACCACCAGAAGCAACATCTACCAGAGATCTCAATGTGTCATCTAAACTGAGATAGAATATCTCAATAAGGAGATTATCTGGTAATCCATGATGGGGGCATTTTATAATTGCCTCCTTGAATCTTTCGCATGCTTCATAAAGTGATTCACCACTAAACTTAGTGAAGTTTGTGATGTCATTTCTTAACCTAGCAGTTTTAGCTAGTGGAAAAAATCTCCTTAAAAATTTAGATGAGAGATCAACCCAAGTGGTTACAGAGTCTTGTGGCAATGAATTGTACCAAGCCCTAGCTTTTTATCTAAGTGAAAACGGAAAAAGTTGTAGCTTAATTACATCATCAGATACATTATTCATTTTCACTGTATTACAATATTGAAGAAATACTGCAATATGCTCATCAGGACTCTCATTTGGATATCCTCCGAATTGATTTGATTGAACCATTTGAATGAGTGCTGGTTTTAACTCAAAATTGTTAGCCTGAATTGTTGGTCTTCTTATTGCAGGACCTGAAACAACAGGTATCGTGTATTCCCGAAGTGCTCTACCAACACCCTGAATCCGATTGTTGTTCTCATCAGCCATGTTCTCTTCTTCCTTTCTTCTCTGCTCTCTTCTAAGTTATCGCAAGGTGCGTTCTATCTCAAGATTAATTGGTAGAAGTTCAGCACTTCTACTCTTGCGCATAATGATACGCTCAGAACGTATATATAAAATGGGAGCGTAAATTGCAGCAAGTGCACTGGTCGTATCAAGTAATAAAGTGGTGAAAAGTAAGGTTGTCGATCCCTCGAGGAACCAATAGAGTACTAGATCTATGGCAATTCTTATCAATATCTAGGTGATTAAAAAGGGGTTTTGAAATGTCTAATCTAAAAATTTAACTTAAAGCAACAAGGAAAATTTTATGAAGAATCTATCAATTATGAACAAGGGAAATTAGAATTCACCCTAGATTTGTTAATCAAATTGCTACCATGTTATATCAACTTGTGGTTATAAGTTTATTCAAGTGAGTTTAGAAAATCCTTTTTAGGGATGTTGACCTTAAATTAATTAGTCGGCTTCCGCGTCTCCAATTAACCAAGGAATCAAAATTATGTTCATACACCTCCCGATGCTACAAACAACTAATGCCCTAAATCAATTAACCCTAATCCCTTAGTGATTAATTAACAAGAAACATTGCATTGTGCCCTCCATAGACTCTAATTAAACCAATTATCGCAACTCCCGTATTGACAATCAATCTAATTAAGAATTCCTAACAAATCCTCATCAACTCCCGTATCAAAAGGATTTCTAACAATTATAATGAAAGACCAATTATAATTGAAATCAAAGGAATTGCAATCATGAATAATCCTAATAATTCCTAATCATATAACATGGCTACAATTATCCTTTTAACATTCTAGGGTTTCATCCAATTTCCCACAAGGATGATTTAGAACATTATAGTATGAATTGCATAAAAACAATTGAAATAAATAGATGCAATGGAATTCATATTAAACAACAAGATTAAACTAATAAATGGCATAAAAGAAAATAAAGTAAATGGAACAATTGCTATAATCTTCAAGAGCTTCAATCTTCCAAAATGACTCCTTGAATTCTTCAATTGAAAGCAAACTTCAACAAAATGACATTCTTTCTTCAAACTAAACTTTGGAAAAATCTAAAGTACCTAAGGAAATTCTAATGAGGCTAGAACAAAGAAGAAGAAAAAGAATTCTAAACAAAAGAAAGGATGGATTCTCCAACAAAAAGGGATGCTTCCAAGGTTCACACAAGGGGTCTATTTATAGATCCAAAGAGGAGGGGGATGAGGTGGATCTGATGAGGATTTGAGTCAGCAAATTAATTAGGATACGATTTTGGAGAGATTCTCGCAATGGATATCCGGGGAGTAATGAAGGCCGGCTCAAGGCCGGCGGCCTTGAATGTAGGCCGGCTTAAAGGCCGGCGGCTTTTCTTCTTTTTGAGGCCGGTTTAAAGGCCGGCTCAAGGCCGGCTCAAGGCCGGCGGCTTTGAATGTAGGCCGGCCCAAGGACGGCGGCCTTCAGTGCAATCCTTCGCTCACTTCTTAAATTTTGTGAAAAACTCCTCCAATTAACTTGTAATTTACTTTTGGGTCCTCAAAACCTGTATTTTCACAATAAATACCATTAAGTATCATTTCTTTATATTTTCTTATAATATTAAAATAAATTTAATATAAGTCCAAAAGAAAATATAAGTATAATGTGATCTTATCAACATCCCCACACTTGAACTTTTGCTTGTCCTCAAGCAAAATAATTGATTTAAACAAGAGAAATCCATCATTGAACTTCTGGTGCCCATTGTTCTGACCATACTGAAATTTGTAACTAGTATATCTAGTTGAAATTTAGTAGTTAATCTAAATACAACAGATTTTTAATCCCAGTGTTTAACAATAGAAAACAATACTTAGTCCATAAGGAAAAACATTCATTTAAACTTCATTGGTTATTAGCAAGTATCATCTCCCTCAATTTTACTTCTCTAAACAAGATAACAAGGAGTGAAAGCATATGGTATCCATTTTTTCCTAGAATTTCTCCCCTTTTTTTTTTTTTTTTATGTTTTATTTGCCTTGATTGGCAGCGGAGTGAGACTTCACTCTTCTGAGGGACCAAAGCTCGCCCATGTCAACCTGACTTTCATTAAGGTACTAAATTTTTGCCTTTCCGCCCTTCTCGTTATTGTGAGTTCATTGAGTCGGCACATCCTGGGCTCATCGCCTAAGTGACCAGGTTTTAAAGGGACCCCTACGAACTCTTCCTCACACTAACATTTAAGATTGGATACTCTTAACTCACTTTCCTGAGTTATTGGAGTAAAGGCTCTTTTTTTTTTTTTTTTTTTTTTTTTTTTTTTTTTTTTTTTTTAAGGGATCACTAAGTAAAATATTTCTTTTACCTCTTTCACTAGGTGTTAAGGTATTCTCAAAGAAATTTCAATAGAGATTTATCCCAACCAATTTTTCCTTGAAGTAAACTTGCTTGTTTTTTTCAACTTAAGGACTCAATCTCAAGTTCAAAGGCTCAACATAGGGTAAACCCCGTTCTCTAGAGATTTTACTCTTAAATTTTAACTATGTAAACTAGTCACAACAATTGGCGAGTAGGGCACCAATCTAATTCAATTTCAGGATTTCATTGAAAACACTTAAGGACATAAATAAAGCATGGGATTTGTAAGCTCATGATGTGTGCAATTATACTTCTACATTTATAATCCCTTCCCCACACTTAAATTGGACAATGTCCTCATTGTTCCTAATATATCACAAAATTAAGGAAACGAATGTCAATGCAGAAATTGAAATACTGGTACTTCCCTGGTATAAAATTGTTCATCAGGAAGAAAATTCCTCCTAAAATGTCTGTCATCCTTGGAGTGTCTTGAATGCACCGGCAGCTCTTATCCAGCCTTGAATTAGTTTTTTTTTTTTTTTTTTTTTTTTTTTTTTAACGAAACTATTATAGATACTTATTAAGCATGGGCTGCCTCCCATGAAGCGCTTGTTTTATAGTCATCAGCCTGACTATCAGGGTTAGCTTACATCAAGGAGTTTAAACAACTCCTTCAACACCATCGTTTTCAGATTAGGATTCCAAGCTTCCTTCCATGGTATGGTGCCCTTCTTTTCAGCTTCCACCAATGTTTTGTAGGTAATATCAACAAACTTACCTGCTGGATGTCTGCCCTTGACCATCCCAGGATTTCCCTATGTTCATCCAACTGGCCTTGAATCTGCTGCTGCAATTCTTTTGTCATAGGCGCTTGATTAATGTGAGGCCATGGATTTCCTAAATTCAGACACTTATAACCAAACAATTGATTAGAAAAGACATTAGGTTCAAGTGTCTGCATAGGCATTAGTGTCGGCACTGGTGGCTTCTCATAGTCGTCTGTCTTCTCAAAAGCAACAACATTTTCAGTCTGGGGTACTTGTTCACGACCTTTGTTTTCTTGCTCATCTTCATCCCCCCAATCATCTATCTCATTCAAGACAGCTTCAAGAGTGGTTTGCCCTACATCTTCCTCCACATCATTGTTAGTAATTTCACCCTCAGCAGATATGTCAGAATACATTGCTTTCTCATTAGACAAAAACACAGGATCATACATATCAAATGTTACCTGGTCATCTAGTGCTCTAAGGGTGAGCTTACCTTGTCCTACATCAATTAGAGCTTGACCTGTGGCTAGGAATGGTCTTCCTAAGATCATGGGTACCTCTCTATCTTCTTCCATTTCCAAGACTATAAAGTCAACTGGAAAGATGAATTTGTCCACTTTTACTAGGACATTCTCCACTATACCCTTTGGGTACTTGACACTTCTATCCGCAAGTTGTAAGGTAACGTGCGTCTCCTTACATTCTCCAAGTCCTAGTTTTTTGAAAATGGACAGAGGCATTAAATTTATACTTGCACCAGAATCTATAAGTACTTTATCAAAATTAAAATTACCAATAGTGCAAGGAACAGTAAAACTTCCCTGATCTCTTTGTTTTCTCGGCAAATTGGATAAATTCTTTTGTAAGATCATAGAACATTCCCCTATAAGCATCACTGGTTCATTCCCTTCAATCTTCCTCTTCTTTGTGAGTAAATCCTTCATGAACCTAGCATATGATGGCATCTGCTGAAGTGCCTCTGCAAAAGGAATGTTAATTTGCAATTTTTTAAAGACTTCTAAAAATTTAGCAAATTGTGAATCCAATTGTTGTTGCTTCAGCCTTCCTGGGAAAGGAATAGGAGGAACATATGCTTTCACTTTTGGTGAATTTTGCTTTGGCTCCTCTTCCTTTTGTTTCCCTTTATCTTTCCCCAGGTTAACCTCCTCTTCCTCAAGTTTCTTATCAACCAATTCCTTACCACTTCTTAACATAATAGCATTTACACCCATAGGATTTTGCTCAGTATTGCTAGGTAAAGACCCAGATGGTCTATTACTCAACTGTTGAGACATTTGACTAAGCTGATTTTCAAGATTCCTAATGGTGGCTTGTTGATTTTGCAACATTGTGTCAGTTTTTTGCATATAACTTATCATGAGTTCTTCCATTTTAGACTGACCTTGCTGAGAAGAGGTATTATGATTAGGATATTGTTGATGGGGAGTATTATGATTAGGACCTTGCTTTTGAAATCCAGGGGGTTTAAGTGCGTTGTTATCATTTCTCCATGAGAAATTTGGATGGTTACGCCACCCTGGATTGTAGGTGTTTGAATAGGGTCCTTGATTTCCTCTTTGGAAATTGTTGACAAAATTTACTTGCTCTCCATGGGATGAGGAGGAAAAGTTTCCAGATGGGCACTCAAGAGTTGAGTGTGGTCCTGAGCATAACTCACAACAAGAAATTTGATTAACATTGAAAGAAGGTGTAGAGGTAAGTTTACTTACCTGGGCGGTAAGAGCAGAAATCTGAGCTGTTAAGGTGTCCATGTCATTGGCAGATGCCACTCTAGACTTACCTCTTTCATGTTGCCAATTATGTGCACTAGAGGCCATTTCATCTATCAAAGCACTAGCCTCATCATATGTCTTACTCATTAATGCACCACCAGAAGCAGCATCTACCAGAGATCTCAATGTGTCATCTAAACTGAGATAGAATATCTCAATAAGGAGATTATCTGGTAATCCATGATGGGGGCATTTTCTAATTGCCTCCTTGAATCTTTCCCATGCTTCATAAAGTGATTCACCACTAAACTTACTGAAGTTTGTGATGTCATTTCTTAACCTAGCAGTTCTAGATGGTGGAAAAAATCTCCTTAAAAATTTAGATGAGAGATCTACCCAAGTGGTTACAGAGTCTTGTGGCAATGAATTGTACCAAGCCCTAGCTTTTTCTCTAAGTGAAAATGGAAAAAGTTGTAGCCTAATTACATCATCAGATACATTATTCATTTTCACTGTATTACAATATTGAAGAAATACTGCAATATGCTCATCAGGGCTTTCATTTGGATATCCTCCAAATTGATTTGATTGAACCATTTGAACGAGTGCTGGTTTTAACTCGAAATTATTAGCCTGAATTGTTGGTCTTCTAATTGCAGGACCTGAAACAACAGGTACCGTGTATTCTCGAAGTGCTCTACCAACACCCTGAATCTGATTGTTGTTCTCATCTGCCATCTTCTCTTCTTCCTTTCTTCTCTGCTCTCTTCTAAGTTGTCGCAAGCTGCGTTCTATCTCAAGATTAATTGGTAGAAGTTCAGCACTTCTACTCTTGCGCATAAAAAGAACCTTAAAGAGAATGGAAAACGATCACACAATGATAAGAAAAATTAAATAAAAAAATAATTGTGCCTAAATTACCAACAGAATTACGAAATCTAATATCTATTAGTTCCCCGGCAGCGGCGCCAAAAACTTGATACGCTCAGAACGTATATATAAAATGGGAGCGTAAATTGCAGCAAGTGCACTGGTCGTATCAAGTAATAAAGTGGTGAAAAGTAAGGTTGTCGATCCCTCGAGGAACCAATAGAGTACTAGATCTATGGCAATTCTTATCAATATCTAGGTGATTAAAAAGGGGTTTTGAAATGTCTAATCTAAAAATTTAACTTAAAGCAACAAGGAAAATTTTATGAAGAATCTATCAATTATGAACAAGGGAAATTAGAATTCACCCTAGATTTGTTAATCAAATTGCTACCATGTTATATCAACTTGTGGTTATAAGTTTATTCAAGTGAGTTTAGAAAATCCTTTTTAGGGATGTTGACCTTAAATTAATTAGTCGGCTTCCGCGTCTCCAATTAACCAAGGAATCAAAATTATGTTCATACACCTCCCGATGCTACAAACAACTAATGCCCTAAATCAATTAACCCTAATCCCTTAGTGATTAATTAACAAGAAACATTGCATTGTGCCCTCCATAGACTCTAATTAAACCAATTATCGCAACTCCCGTATTGACAATCAATCTAATTAAGAATTCCTAACAAATCCTCATCAACTCCCGTATCAAAAGGATTTCTAACAATTATAATGAAAGACCAATTATAATTGAAATCAAAGGAATTGCAATCATGAATAATCCTAATAATTCCTAATCATATAACATGGCTACAATTATCCTTTTAACATTCTAGGGTTTCATCCAATTTCCCACAAGGATGATTTAGAACATTATAGTATGAATTGCATAAAAACAATTGAAATAAATAGATGCAATGGAATTCATATTAAACAACAAGATTAAACTAATAAATGGCATAAAAGAAAATAAAGTAAATGGAACAATTGCTATAATCTTCAAGAGCTTCAATCTTCCAAAATGACTCCTTGAATTCTTCAATTGAAAGCAAACTTCAACAAAATGACATTCTTTCTTCAAACTAAACTTTGGAAAAATCTAAAGTACCTAAGGAAATTCTAATGAGGCTAGAACAAAGAAGAAGAAAAAGAATTCTAAACAAAAGAAAGGATGGATTCTCCAACAAAAAGGGATGCTTCCAAGGTTCACACAAGGGGTCTATTTATAGATCCAAAGAGGAGGGGATGAGGTGGATCTGATGAGGATTTGAGTCAGCAAATTAATTAGGATACGATTTTGGAGAGATTCTCGCAATGGATATCCGGGGAGTAATGAAGGCCGGCTCAAGGCCGGCGGCCTTGAATGTAGGCCGGCTTAAAGGCCGGCGGCTTTTCTTCTTTTTGAGGCCGGTTTAAAGGCCGGCTCAAGGCCGGCTCAAGGCCGGCGGCTTTGAATGTAGGCCGGCCCAAGGACGGCGGCCTTCAGTGCAATCCTTCGCTCACTTCTTAAATTTTGTGAAAAACTCCTCCAATTAACTTGTAATTTACTTTTGGGTCCTCAAAACCTGTATTTTCACAATAAATACCATTAAGTATCATTTCTTTATATTTTCTTATAATATTAAAATAAATTTAATATAAGTCCAAAAGAAAATATAAGTATAATGTGATCTTATCACATAAAAAGAAATTCAATGAGAATAGAAAATGATCACACAATGATAACAAATTTAAATAACAAAATAATTGCGCCTAAATTAACAATAGAATCTGAAGATGGTCTAATATTAATCAATCCCCGACAACGGTGCCAAAAACTTGATCCACGTAAAAAGAGATATAAAATGAGCGTGAATAAATACCGGCAAGTGTACCGGATCGGATCAAGTAATATAGTGAGAGAAGAGTGTCGAACCACGAAGATTGATTAAGTAATAGACCTATATCAATTTCTACTATTATTTAGGCAATGATATTTGATGAGAATTGAATGAATTATACTAATTGCTCAAAAAGAGAATTGTGTTTGCAAAATGATGAATTGATGGTGGGAAATAGAATCCACCCTAATTCTACTAATCATATTGCCTTCATGTTATAATAACTCATAGCTATATGGATTTTCGCAAGAAATTAACAAAACCTTAATCCTTTATCAAGTTTTAAAGTATCATAACCCCAATTTGATTTAATAGCTCCCACTAATTTAAATCAATGGAGGATTCTAATTCACAATCATAAATTTCCCAATTATATGATTACCTAATATCTTTAAAACAATTTCTCCTAATCCCTTAGTGAAAAATTTAATAAAAATATTGCATGAAACACTTAGGTCAATTTCTAATAAAATTCAATAACACTGCTTCCGCATGAATTATTAAATCTTTACTTAGGAATTCCTGATAAAACCTAAATTTCTCTTTCGAGTCATTTACATTCCTATGCATTGATTTCAATTACAAAATACAATTCATAGCAAGACTTCTTATATGAAAATTCCATATATCTATATGTCCTATAACATGAATACAATGATCATTTTAGTTTGAATTATGGCTTCATCATGTTTCCCACAAGGATGATTTAGAACATTATAGTATGAGTTGCATAAAAACAATTGAAATAAAGAGGTGCAATGGAATTCATATCGAACAACAAGAATAAACTAATAAATGGCATAAAAGAAAATAAAGTAAATGAAACAATTGCTATAATCTTCAAGGGTTGTAGAATTTCAATCTTCCAAAATGATTCCTCGAATTCTTCAATTGAAAGCAAACTTCAGCAAAATAACATTATTTCTTCAAACTAAAATTTGGAATAACATGAAATGTAAAGGAATTAAAGAGAATGTAAAATCCTAAAGTTCCTAAGGGAATTCTAATGATTCAAAAGAAAAACAAATGATGCTAAAACAAAGAAGAAAAAAAACAAAGGATGCTAAACAAAAGGGATGCTAAAACAAAAGGGGATGCTCAAGGTTCACACAAGGGGCCTATTTATAGATCCAAAGAGGAGGAGGATAAGGTTGATCTGATGAGGAGTTGAGTAAGCAAATTAATTAAGATACGATTTTGGAGAGATTTTCGCAATGGATATCCGGGGAGTAATGAAGGCCGGCTCAAGGCCAGCTTTAAGGCCGGCAGCTTTAATGCTTTTTGAGGCCGGTTTAATATAGGCCGGCGGCCTTTCGTGCAATCCTCCGCTCGCTTCTTCAATTTTGTGAAAAACTCCTCCAATTAACTTGTAATTTACTTTTGGGTCCTCAAAACCTGAATTTTCACAATAAACACCATTAAATATCATTTCTTTATATTTTCTTATAATATTGAAATAAATTTAATATAAGTCTAAAGGAAAATATAAGTATAATGTGATCTTATCAACTAGGGCTGAGTTCAATCAAATCCAAGAAAATATTAGATTGATTATGGAGAGATTGGAGGTTAGGGATAGAAGAAGTTATAGTGGTGCAGGAATTAGGAGGAGACATTATAGTGATGATTCTGATGCTTATAGTGAAAGGAGTAGGAGAGGAAACAATGATGACAGGCATAAGGGGATTAAAAACATAAAGATGAAAATTCCACCTTTCACTGGTAGTAGTAAACCAGAGGAATTCCTAGACTACGTGCTACGGGTTGAGAAGGTGTTTGACTGTTATGAGTGAGATGAGCGCATGAAGGTGAAGATGGTGTCTTTAGCATTCTATGAATATGCTAGTTTGTGGTGGGATAAATTACAAACTGAGAGGTGTAGGGTAGATGAGGAGAAAGTGCGTTCATGGGCTTTGATGAAAAGGTTGATGAGACGTAGATTTGTGTCAGATTACTATAAATAAGAGATGCTGATGGAGTTGCAATCCTTAAGGCAGGGTAAGAAAAGCATAGAAGAGTATGTGAAGGAGTTTGAGACACTAATGGCAAGGTGGGATATTAAGGGATCATTAGATGAATCTATAACTCGTTTCATCAATGGGTTGAAGATGGACATTGCTAATGTAGTGGAACTCTAGCATTATCAGACTCTTAAGGATGTGATTAAATTAGCCAGTCGGGTTGAGCGACATCAGTGCAGGCAGGATCAGAAATCATATCACCTCCATAAGTTAGATGATGGTAAGAGGGAGAAGGAAAGGAAGGAAAAGGGAAAGGCAGTCGCTAGTGAGGCTGTTGACCAAACACAACAAAAGAAGAGCAGGGATATCAAATGTTTTAAGTGCTTAGGACTTGGCCATATTGCTTCTCAATGTCCTAATAAAAGGGTTATGGTCATAAAGGGTGACAAAGTCGAGAGTGAGGAAGAAGAACAGAAGAGTACTGAGGCAGAAGAGGAAGATGAAGACATTATAGCAAATCCAGTACAGGGAGACTTGCTAATGGTTAAGCAGAATGAAGCTGTTCCTAATCAGAGAGCCAATTTATTTCATATCTAAGGCATGGTGCAGGGGAAGACTTGTTTGATTGTGGTTGACACAGGCAGTTGCACTAATGTTGCTTCAGCAAGTTGGGTTACTAAGTTGGGTTTACAGGTGGAGCAGCATCCAAGACCTTATGCACTTCATTGGTTGAGTCCATAGGGAGCTATTCACGTACATAAACAGGTTCGTGTTCCACTAATTATTGGTGATTATACTGATGAGATTGTTTGTGATGTAGTTCCCATGGAAGCTACACACTTGATCCTTGGAAGACCTTAGTAGTATGACCTCAGAGCTAAGTATGATGGATACACCAATGAGTATACCATTCAGCAACAGGGCAAGGCATACAAGCTTCTTCCTATGAGTCCAATTGAGGTACAACAAACAAGGTTGATTTGCTTTAAGAAGCCTAAGGGAAAGAGGAGTTTGTTTATGTGGTCTAGCAGGATGGATGATACAGATTCGAGGTCGAATCTTTTTCAACATGGAGGGAATGATACAATTCCAAGAGCTAAGATACGAGCACCAAAGGAATCCAAGTCGATCCGAGCTATAGGTGGCAGTACGGGGTCCAAAAAAGGAGGATATAAGCGTCGGAAGGACCTAAGGCGAAGTTCGGCCAACCTTAAGCCGACCTTGAATAAAGGCCGGCCAAATTAGTTCTAAGGTCACCGGCCTTGGTGCCGGCGTATATAAGTAGGCTGCCGGCCTTTGGTGTCGGCTTATGTATTTAGGTCGCCGGCCTTGAATGGCCTCGCACAACATTTTTTTAGACATGATATAAAGTGTTCTTTAGGGTTTTCGGACAGAATGTTATTTTTGTTGAACAGATAAACACTTTGAGTGTGTGTGAATCCTCTTTGGAGATTCTTGAATATTGAGAATTGATTTTCACTTTATTCTTATTATTCTTATCAAATTCTTGGTTCCTATAGAATTTATGACGAGCATTGTTATTGAATTCTTGGAATTGCTTAACCTTAGTGATTGATTTATAGAACATGGTTGATGGGTGTCGAATCCAACAAAAATAAAAACCTACTCCTAGACAATGATATGATTTACGTATAGTAGTGAGTAGGGTCGTATCTACAGGGATTGGTTAAATATATTTCTATTCAAAGAGAATAAAGAGGAAAAGAAAAATGGGGGGTTTTGTTTGTGAATTAAAATAATATTGAAACAAGATAATAAAATCGAATATTGATAAAAGCCTAGCCAAAGGAATCCAAATAGTTTAATTATAGGAATTGATCATCGATGCAAATTTCTTCTATCCTTATTTCTAGATAAACTGGTTATGATTATTAACAAGCTCTAATAACCTATCTCTCCTTACTTCTTCGATAATCAAAACAAGCTCTTTGATTACTTCTCTTATCGATTAGACAACCTTAAACAAGCTCTTAGGATTTAATCTATCAATAGCATTAAAAAACAAGAGAGACCACCAATTCATGCCAGTAGATTATAAGATAACCTATTTAAACAAGATCATACATCTCCATAACATGAATTCGATCATCTATTTTATAATCAAACATGTTATTGTATCACCGAGACTAGAACTATCAAACAATTACGGATTTGACGTGCTAGTTGACAATATATTAACTTGCTAATTGAGTAGAAGAGCTCTAATTTATACCAATCAACAAAGATAATAATGACAAGATGTTCAGAAGATATATAAATATCAAAAAACAAAGAATAGATTAAATACAAATCAATTAGATCTCACAATTCGTGGAGAATCAAACTTCTATGACCCTTTGGCTAGAAAATCTACTTAGCTACACATGTTCATCATCAAAACGAAAATTAAAAGTAAAAACATAACAAGCCTCTGTTCCCGGTTTTTGCTCTGCCTCCTTCCTTCCTTCTTATCTCCAAGATGATCCAAGATTATCATAACCCTTTAGGGTTAGTTCTATTTATATTGTTAAAGGAATGGCAGGTGATATTTTGCTAGCAAGATACGAAAATATCTTTCCTTTTTCAAGTAAATCTCGAGAAGAAAATAATCATCTGCCTGGCACGCCCTATAACACGGCCATGGGACAAGCCGTGCCTTCCTCTGTGTATAATTCACATATCATCTTCCGTGTCCAGTGTGTACCACGGTTTAAACCACGACCAGATCCTAAGCCGTGTCATCCTCTGGTCGAAGTTCCACAATTTCTCCTTCTTATTTAGTATATGGCACGGCTTCATCAAGCTTCCACCACGGCTTCCACCACAGTCGTATGACAAGCCGTGTCTCTCTCCTTCTCATGCAGTGTGTAGCACGGTTTTCACCATGGCCGTATGTCAAACCGTGCCTCCTTCCAGACAGATACACGGTCGTATACTTCAGCCGTGTATTTTCCCGTGGATTCTTCAAGATAGATACACGGTCGTGTACTTCAACTACACACCCATGTACTTTCCTCCGGCGGTGTAAATCCTTGTCTTTGATCCAAGTTGTAGATGACTTCTCTAATTTACTTGAATTAGCACCCTTGACGCCATTTAACCTGATTTATCACCATAATAGAATTAAGTACCATTTCCTTATGATTTCTATAAAATCTATAATAAATTAACACACTTCTGTAAACACCCCATTTTTGCCCTAGGAATCGATAATTCTCAAAAATAATCAATTTTTAATTTTTCCCAATTTTCCTCTAATTTAGCATAAATAGTAAAAAATTCAAAAAAATAAAAATAAATAGGAAAACATATCAATTTTGAAAAATGATTTCAGAAATAGCAATAATAAATAATAAACAATTTTTACAAATTTTTGAAATTTCAAAAAAATAAAAAAATAAAAAAATCGCATTGCATATATACAATTTGCGATACAAAGAAAATCGGGAAAATGGGCCAGCTCAGTTGGCTCGTGCGTGCATGTTGGGACCGTGTGAAGGCTGAAGGTCGCGAGTTAGAATCCCCCCGCGTGCGCTCGGCAAAATTTTTTCCTTCTTTTCCCTGGAGCTGCCACGTGGCAGCATGTGATTGGCCGAGAGGAAACAAGTGCCTCGCACGTGGTCGTCTTCTTCCTCGAGCCCAACCAGAGAAAAAAACCGGCAGAAGTCCGATAAGGTTGAAATTGCTGGATTTCTTCAAATCTTTTTGGATTTCAATAAATCTAAAACCGAATTATCCAGATAAATCACAAGATTACAACAAATCGGCATCAAATAGGTTGGATAGAATCAAATCTAAAAAACGGAAAAATATGGGTTTATCCAAATCGGCCGATTCAAGCTTATCCAAGAGGGTTTTCGGACACCTATAAATAGAGGAGAAGGTGAGAAAGCTAAAGCACGAATCACAATTGAGAGAAAGTGAGGAAAGAGTGCAAATCGGAGAGTATCGGAGAAGCTTGAAGCCGAAACCACCGACCGGAGCTAGAGCCACCGCAAGGAGACGTTCTGAGAGCAAACCACCGCCACCATTGGATTCAGTAACCTCGAGAAGCTAGGATTTGACACCTCACCCGCTGCAAAAGGCCACCGAAACGCCGTGAACGAGCCTTCCCCGCCGCCATGTCCGATCGACTCGATCCGACCCGATTCGACCCAACCGACCCGACTCGCACACCGACCCGGATCCAGGTAAGTCGGATTTTCCAGATTATTTATTTATTTAATTAATTTTGTTTATTTATTTATTCTGAATTAATTAATTAATTTATTATTTGTTATTTAGTTATTTATTTATTTATTTATTTGTTTATGTTTTATTTTTAAATAGGAAAATATAGAAATTAGATTTTTCTAGAATTTAATAATGTAGAAAAATAATAAAAAAATAATAAATAGATAAATAATAAAATAATAAAATAATAAAATATAGAAAAATAATAAAAAACATTAGGAAAGTAATAATAAAGTTTTAGATGTCAAAATAGGATAGATAATAAACCAAAAAATTCCCCAAAAATCCCAAAAATCACAAAAATTCCCAAAATTCCAAAAATCACAAAAATCCACAAAATTCTCAGAAATCACAAAAATAACAAAAAAATCATAAAAATCATAAAAAAATTCAAAAATTATAAAAGAATCATAAAAAATGAGTTTTAGCACTTAGACAAATCCTTTTCTTCAAATAAATCCAAAATTGATGTTTTTCCCTAAAAATCATTTTCAAAATCAGATTAAAGCTTAGGCTTAAAATTTTTTAGAAAAAATTCCCAAAAATGGTAAGAACATAAAGCAAAAGAGATTTAAAAATTAAAATTCACAAACTAACTTAAAGTTTTCAGAAAAGCGAACTACGGCTTGTTTGATCCTGAGTAGCAGGTACGTAGGCACCCATTCGGGTCAACCCATAAAAATGAATAAAAAATCATTTTTTTTTGAAATAATTCAAGAACATAATAAAAAGTAACAGAAACACAATAAAACACATTTCTAAAGATGAACAATTTTAGGAGATTAGGTGGTAACCGTAAAGGTTTTAATATGTTAGCCTCCGGACTTAGAAACTCTGGTTTTCCCTTTTCCTCTTTTCACAAAAACGAGAAGAGGAAATAACGACGATTAGTGGTCTAAATTAAGACTAATCCGCTCCTTTAGTCTTAATTCAATTTTCCTAACAACAGTTGGGTGGCGACTCCAAAAATCAAATGAAATTCCTAATTCAAGTCGAGGATCTATATTAGATGAGCATAGGGTCTAGTTTAGATCGGATTAGGAATAAAAATTCAAAAATTAGACTCGACAGGATGGCGACTCCACTAGGGACCCATGCCAGTAGGCTAAGCCACCTAAATCCTCGAATTGTTCTCTTTAAGTAATGTGTTTCAATTATTACTCTGTTACTAACTTTTTAGGGATTAGTTAGATTTTGAATTTTCTTTACTATGGGGGTTGCATGCATACATATGTTTGTGTGAGTAGATGCGGTCGAACCCGGACCGTCCTAGAAACCTAAGACGGGGAGCCATTGTGTAGGTTTCGAGCGAAGTGAGTTGATTCACCGTTCGGGACCGATTAGGCTACCCCACCCTATGCTTCGATATGGCATGAGATCCATTTCTTCGAGAATGCGGGAGGCCATAGAGCTCGGGAACCAATTAGAACCAACCTACTTGCATAACATAACATCATAAGGGGTTTGACAATTGAATGACAATGTAATGGTTTGTTATTTTGTCCTTGGAGTTCAGGACCATTTCCCTGTAATGTTTTCGTAGTTCTGTTTGTAACTAGGCTATTTCTTATTGTAATAGATGGCTAGCAGTGCAGTCAACTATCTCCTCCGCAAAGTAATACGGGTGTACAAACCTTTAGACCCGAAATTGGTATTGGGCCACTGGTTTACTTTGTACAACCTAGAGGAGCAGGCCTTTATCCAGCAAAAGATCGGCCCCATACTCTCACTGACAAAGATAGAGGTGAATTTGCCTTTAGTCCGGGCCATGCTCCAATTATGGGAAATCGAGCCCGCTGCTTTCTTTATCGGGCCGCATGAGATCACCCCTACCTTGGAGGAGTACACCCAGTTGCTACAGGCTCCAGCACTAACCGATCAGATCTACATTCCAAACCTAGAGGCCGGGCCAGCCGGTACCTTCAGCAGATTATTAGGCATCCGTAAGACAGTAGTCAACAAAGCCCTGGCGGACTGTAATGGATATTGCATACGAATGGATGATTTAGAAGCATGGTTCATCGCTTGAGAGGATAATGGGGATAGAAAGGACGTCCTGAGTGGGGACCCCAAGACTTACAGACAGAGAAGGGTGAACGCTTTCATCTTGACAGCCTTCGCCACCATACTGTTCCCCACCGGGACCTTCTATATTCACTACAGGGTTGCAGAGCTGGTGACCCAATTCCTGGAGGGAAGATCCTACATCCCGGCTCTACTGGCTGAACAGATCCGGAATTTAAACTTCCTCAAGAAAAAAGGCCATGGGATCCTTCGCTCCAACTTCAACCTTCGGCTAATATGGTTTGTAAGCCATCTCAAGTGTTTTAGGTTGAACATGGTCAAGAAAACCCTAGCCCAACAGGTGGATCTGGTGGATTCATGTGTAGAAAAGGTAAAGCTACCTAACGACCTTACCAGCCACAGTTGGGTAAAGCTACTTAGGAGCTTCAGTGCCGAAGATATTTTATGGACAGCTAGGTGGAATTGCTATAACAAAATCATCTTGACCTGCAGAAACTTCCAAGCAGTGCCTTTAATCGGAATCAGCGGATGTATCGGATATCACCCAAACTCAGTGGTCCGCCAGTTCGGCACTATCCAAGATATCGTTTATCGGCCCTCGGTACAAGCAGTTACCTTTGATTATCAAGATCCGAACCTCTTAGTAGCTGAGAAGTTTGTAAAGCTGGCAGAGGTCAAAGCACTTTGGGAAGCCAAAATTGAAAGCCCGAATGTGGACCTCGGGGAATTAGATGGCGAAGTGGGAAAGCATCGAGCCACCAGAGAATTTGTAATCCACCAGCTATACCAGACAGGGGAAAGAGCGTATCGGGTTCCAGACGTCACCCAACCAAGACCAGACAAGATCAATCCAGAGACAGAAGTATACTTGGAACAGGTCAGGGCTCGAATGGAGGTGTACTTTGAAGCTGCGGATCATAAGAAAGACATCTGGAAGGGACGTTTCAAAGAATCCGATCAAAGGAACAAGGCCTTAGAAGCACAATTGGAGAAATGCTAGGCCAAAGTCAAGGAATTGGAAGCCGTCATCAGTGGGAAATCTGAGCCTCCACAACAGAAGACTAAAAGAACTAGGAAGTAGATCTTTATTTGTAATATTTTATTTTGAACTCCAGAATTTTTAATATTAATAAAAGTGAATTTTCAATATTACATTGTTAGTCAATTGTCAACCCCTTTTACTTTTTAGCATCCGCATGACACATGCATATCATTCTTGCATTCATTACACTAAAAAGCAAAATGCGAATCCAGGTATCAAAATAGCTTCCAGACAATCAAACCTTCCTCGAAGCCCGGTTCTCACGCGCTCAAGAACAAAAATGGCCAACAGCAGTGACAACCGCAACAACACCAATGCTGAAGCTGCCTCGGACTCTAGGATCATGTCCCTAGAACAAACAGTCCAACAACTGGCTGCCCAGGTTCACCTCTTAACTGAAAGCATCGGCCTCCTGCGCAACACTCAGCCAACCTAGGAAGAGTATTCAGGGGCCAGAAAGGGGAAAGCAGTGGAGGGACAGCCTTCGGAATAGGAAGAGATCAATTCCCACCTTAACCCGGCCTTTGAATATGAGCTAAAGGTCAACCAGGGGCCGACTTCTAATGACCTGAAAAAGGAGATGGAAGAGAGGCAGAAGGAGATGGAGAAACGACTCTTCCAGCAGCTCCATGACAAGATGAGAACCATTGAGGGCCCTGACGGTTTTGAACAGGCCGGAATCACCAACCTGCCAGCATACAGAGAAGAGGCATACCCCGAGAAGTTCAAGACCCCAGAGTTCGAAAAGTATGATGGGACTGGCTGCCCCAAAATGCATACCAGGCTATATGCTCGGAAAATGAGCAAGTATGCTCAATACGACCAGCTCATGCTTCAGACATTCCAAGGCAACCTCACAGGCCCTGCACTGGTCTGGTATGCCCACCTGGACTTCAACATTGTCAACACTTGGAGAAGCTAGCCCGGGCGTTTTATGACCAATATAAGTTCAATATTGAAGTCGCCCCATCTGTAATCGACCTGGGAAGTCTCCGGAAGAGACATGCTGAGTCGTTTAAAGAATATGCTCAGCGCTGGAGAGCCCAGGCCGCTAGGGTAGCAACCCCGATGTCAGAGAAGGAATTGACATCCATATTTGTCAATACCCTGGACAAGACCTACTTTTCACATCTAGTAGGCCAAACCTCCTCCAGTTTTTCAGAGTTGGTGGCCGCGGGCTGTAGGATTGAGAACGCCATCACCACCGGTAGACTCCAAACAATGGAGCCTCCTAGGGTCACACCGACACAGAGGCCTGTGGGAGGAAATAGAGCTAAAGAGTCCACTGTTAGCACGGTCCACTCCGGTAAAGCAGAAAAGGCCGGGACTCGTGTTACATTTCAGACCACGAGTACCCCAGTCCAGCAAACCACGACGGGTCAAACTCAGGCTGTTAGGGTCCCAAGGCAGTTCACTCCAATCCCCATCCCACTCAGTCAAGTCTTCGCTCGATTGAGGGCAGACAACTTGATTAGTTTCGAGATCCCCAACGACCGGTACAAGCCCAAGAACTTTGACTCAAATCTCAAGTGTGACTACCACATGGGTCAGGAGGGGCATTCCACAGATAGGTGCTGGAGGCTCCGACACAAAATCCAAGATTTAATTGATGCAGGAATCATACAATTGGATTTCGTGAACACACCAGCACCCAATGTCAACACCAACCCCCTGCCCAATCACAGGCCCGCCATTAATATGATTACATTTGAGGAGTCGGTTCCCAAAGAAGCCCTGAAGACCGAACCACAAAAGAAGCAATCTCGCCAAGCTCCAGAATAAACTCCAAAAACACACATTAAAAGAAGGTGGTCAGTTGGAGACCCAACGGTCGACACTTTGGGGGAATCACACGGGAGATTTCAGTACTTAGTGAATTATTCTTATACCCCGACTAAGCAAGGGCCACCTAGCGGATGGGGACCGGAGTTTGAGAAGGAAGACAACCTGGTAAAGGAAGAAGAGAAGACTATAAACATGATCAATGAAGTGAACATGGTGACCAGCAAGGAGGGCCATCAGTTTAAAGAGGGGCAGCATGGGACGTTTGGACTAGGGTACATTCTTACGGCCGCAGAAGAAGCGCAAACAAAAGGGGCCAAAGGCAGAATAAGGGAGAAGCTGACCGACACCCAGATGTGTATCCCACCTCTCCAACAATCTTTCTGAAAGGCAAACGTCATTCAAGAGCTTCGGATAAATGAAGAGGATGACAGCAAGGGGAAATCAACTCCCCGCACGTCTAACCAACATCCGGCTCTCAACAATTGGTTTTGTTATCCTATCAGTAGCGCTAGGTTAGCTCAGGAGTAGAGAAAGATTATTAAACAAAGTTTATTGAGACTC
The DNA here is from genome assembly GCA_037954665.1 of Laguncularia racemosa. Taxonomy (NCBI): domain Eukaryota; kingdom Viridiplantae; phylum Streptophyta; class Magnoliopsida; order Myrtales; family Combretaceae; genus Laguncularia; species Laguncularia racemosa. The sequence goes on from JBBMOL010001168.1 coordinate 23,264, forward strand.
TTTATCAAGTTCAATTCCAGTTTGTTTTTTCTTACATATATATATGCTTTCATTTTACTCAGATCTCCTACCATCGGACATCAGGGATATTTCGCGCAGGTAGAAAGTAAGAACGCTGATATCATTTCCAACACTGCTGGGTCAGTTGTTGAAGGCGATATCTTAGACCACAAAATAATACAAGGAAATTGGCTAAAACATGAACAAGGCGGAATCTCGATCGACGAGCCTGTGGAGACAGTAAATCTAGGAAGCATGGAAAACCCTAAGAACCTCAAAATCGGGACCAGTTTGAGTGCCGAGAAAAAATGTGAGATAACCAAGTTATTAACGGAATATGCAGATGTGTTTGCCTGGTCATATGGTGGCATGCCAGGGCTAGACCAGTCAATAGTAGTTCACAGGCTTCCCACAAGGGAAGATGCAAACCTAAAAAACAAAAACTGAGAAGATTTAGGCCTGACATCTTACTGAAAATCAAAGAAGAAGTCAAGAAACTGCTAGAAGTAGGTTCATTGAAGTATCCGACTACCCAGAGTAGGTAGCAAATGTAGTCCCTGTCATGAAAAAGAATGGAAAAGTATGCGTATGCGTAGACTTTCGGGACTTAAACCAAGTCACGCCAAAGGATAACTTCCCCCTACCTCATATTGATGTTCTAGTAGACAACACTGCGGGAAACCATCTCTTCTCATTCATGGACGGTTTCTCAGGATATAATCGAATAAAAATGACTGAAGAAGATAAAACCAAAATGACTTTCATCACAACATGGGGAACTTTCTGTTACAAAGTCATGCCTTTCGGTTTGAAGAACGCTGGGCGACGTATCAGAGAGCCATGGTCGCTATACTTTACGATATGATGCATCGTGAGGTGGAAGTATATGTCGACGACATGATAGCCAAATCCAAAGAAGGAGAAAGCCATATAGGTATCCTAAGGAAATTGTTCAAACGATTGAGAAAAGTTCCAGCTTAAGTTAAACCCAGAAAAATGTACTTTCGGGGTCACAACCGGGAAATTGTTAGGGTTTGTCATAAGCCAAGAAGGCATTAAAATCGACCCTGAAAAGGTAAAGTCCATATTAGAATTACCTTCCCCACACTCCATTAAAGAAGTAAGAAGCTTACTGGGAAGATTAAATTACATAGCTCGTTTTATCTCACAGCTCACCGACAAATGCCGGCCATTATTCCGTCTGTTGAAGAAGAACACCACAATAGAATGGGACGACGAATGCGAAGAGGCATTCGAAACAATCAAAGACTATCTTACAAAACTTCCGGTCTTGATAGTCCCGAAACAAGGAAAGCCCTTATTCTTATACCTCACTATACTCCCTGAATCCATGGGATGTGTGCTGGGGTAGAAAGATAACGAGGGAAGAGAGCGTTCCATATATTATCTGAGCAAGAAGTTCACAGATGGGGAATAGAGGTACTCAGAGGTGGAGAAAACGTGTTGTGCTTTAATCTGGGTCATGCATCGACTAAGGCAATATACCCTTTATTACCATATTGAACTGCTAACAAGACATGATCCCTTAAAATACTTGGCAGAGAAACCAGCCTTAATAGGGAGAATCTCTAAGTGGCAAATGCTCCTATCCGAGTTCGATATCACATACGTAAATCGGACCTCGATGAAAGGGCATGCCTTAGCCGACCAGTTGGCGGAACACCCTATCGAGACAGATTCCCAATAACTACAGGCCCAATTTCCGGATAAGAATATATTGTAAGTGGAAGATAAGCCGGTAGAAGACTTTGGGACAGAGCAGAACCCGAAATGGAAACTGTTTTTCGATGGAGCCACCAACGTATTCGGTTGCAAGGTTGGGGCAGTATTGATATCCCCGGACGGCACTCAATTCCCTACAGCGACGAGACTTACATTTCCCTATACCAATAATATCGCAGAATATGAAGCATGTATTCTTGGCCTCAAAATGGCCTGCCAAATGGGAATCCGCAAATTAGAGGTATATGGGGATTCGTCGCTCATCATACTACAGACAAGAGGGGAATACAAGACTAAAGACCCCAAACTGGTACCATATCATCAACACTTGACAAAGCTAATTGAAGAATTCAAGGCAATCACTTTCACATACATCTCGAGAACTCAAAATCAGTTCGCAGATGCCCTAGCCACACTAGCATCTATGATCCAGATAACAGGAGGAGCCGAAGTTTAACCGATGAAAGTAGACATCGAAAGTCGGCCCGCTTACTGTTTAACAATTGAAAAGATACAAGATAACAAACCCTGGTATCACGATATCAAGACCTTTCTCCAAGAAGGTAAATACCCCGAAATGGCTAACAAGAATGACCAAAGAACACTCAGAAGGTTAGCAAGCCATTTCCTATTAAGTGGGTCCATACTTTACAAGAGATCATCTGATACTACCCTGTTGAGATGTGTGGACAAAGATGAAGCATGCGAACTGATGAAAGAAGTACATGAAGGAGTATGTGGACCTCATATGAATGGCTACATGTTGGCCCGAAAAATCATGAGGTTAGGATATTATTGGTTGACTATGGAATCAGATTGCATAAAATATGTCAAGCACTGTCATTTGTGTCAAGTCTATGCGAATCGGATCAATGCTCCACCCAACGAGCTACATTTGTTATCAGCACCATGGCCATTGTCCATGTGGGGAATCGACATAATTGGCCCTATCACTCCAACAGCATCCAACGGCCACAGATTTATACTGGTAGCGATCGATTACTTCACCAAGTGGGTAGAAGCTTCATCATACGCCAATGTCACAAAAAGGGTAATAGTCTGCTTCTTAAAAAGGGACATAATAGCCCGATACAGAGTTCCTGAGTCCATCATCACCGACAACGGTACCAATCTTAACAACAAATCGATGACAGGTTTATGTCAACAATTCCACATAAACCACAGAAATTCAACTCCCTACTGACCTCAAATGAACGGGGCAGTAGAAGCAGCTAACAAAAATATCAAGAAGATCATCGAGAAAATGACAACAACTTACAAAGATTGGCATAAAATGTTACCGTTTGCTCTCATGGCTTACAAGACTTCAATAAGAACATCTACAGGAGCTAGCCCATATTCATTGGTATATGGTACTGAAGTAGTGCTACCAGTTGAAGTTGAGATACCATCATTCAGATTCTTATCAGAAACTCAGTTAACCGAATCAGACTGGGTAAAGAAGAGGCTTGATCAGCTGAATCTGATTGATGAAAGAAGACTTACCGCATTATGTCATGGCCAGTGTTACCAACAAAGAATGGCCCGAGCATTTAACAAGAAGATGAGACCTCGGTACTTTAAAGAGGGGGATCTGGTGTTAAGGAAGGTTCTCCCGAACGCGCAGGACTCTAGAGGAAAATTCACCCCAAACTATGAGGGTCCATATGTGGTAAAAAAGGTTCAGTCAGGAGGTACTCTGATATTAACTCAGATGGATGGTCCCGAGTTGAGAGACCCCATTAACACAGATGCTGTAAAGATGTACTATCCTTAGGTAAGGGAATTGAAATTTTGCCAATGTTTATGAAAGCCAATGTTCGGTGTAAAATTTGTTGAGTCAAGTTTTTACTTTTTACAAGCAAAGTTAATATCCCTGAATGGTCAATAATCCAAATCAATTCGCACCATAACAAATATCCTTAAACACATTACCCACCATTTCACCAATGAAAAATAAACACTAAAATGATAATGAATCTTAATATGGTTTGTGATATAATCCTATCTATTTTTGAGCATTAAAACTGAGCGCGTTATTATGGTAACATTACCGTCAAAAGAGTGTTGTGTATAAAGAAAGGGAGCACATCAAAATTGTCGACCCTGTGTCAAGATAAGAAGAAATGAAGCAGAAGCAAACCAGCCCGAAGGTTCGGTTGTTTGGTTGCTATCCACGATAAACTGGCAAGCATATTAAAATAAATAACTATCATCATATCATCACATCATTTAGTTCAGGCTGTAGAAAGTATATTCAGAAGCATAAGATGAGTCAGCCTATAGTGGGGCACTTGTCTGAACATGCCCTTTGATAGGGTGGTCAGCCCAAAAAGGGGCACTTCCCCAGATCTCTCAAGGTTAGCCCACATGGGGCACCTTTTGAGCCATCATTTTCATCATAGGGTAGTCAGCCCAAAAAGGGCACTTCCCTAGATCTCTTCCAAGGTCGGTCTATAAAGATGCCTTCCTAGATATCATTTTTATATTAGGTTAGTCAGCCCATAGGGGGCACTTTCCTAAAAACTTTGTCCTCATGGTCAACCCATAGGGCACACTTTTTGAGGCAAATCCAATCCAGGTTAGTCAGCCCATAGGGGGCACTTTCCTAAAACTTTGTTCTCATGGTTAGCCCATAGGGGGAACTTTTTGAGACAATTCAATTCCAGGTTAGTCAGCCTATAGGGGGCACTTTCCTAAAACTTTGTTCTCATGGTTAGCCCATAGGGGGCACTTTTTGAGACAATTCAATTCCAGGTTAGTTAGCCCATAGGGGGCACTTTCCTAAAAACTTTGTCCTCATGGTCAGCTCATAGGGGGCACTTTTTGAGGCAAAATTCAACTCCAGGTTAGTCAGCCCATAGGGGGCACTTTCCTAAAACTTTGTCCTCATGGTCAGCCCATAGGGGGCACTTTTTGAGGCAAAATTCAACTCCAGGTTAGTCAGCCCATAGGGGGCACTTTCCTAAAACTTTGTTCTCATGGTTAGCCCATAGGGGGCACTTTTTGAGAAAATTCAATTCCAGGTTAGTCAGCCCATATGGGGCACTTTCCTAAAACCTTGTTCTCATGGCCAGCCCATAGGGGGCACTTTTTGAGACAAGTCCCATCAAAGGTTAGTCAGCCCATAGGGGGCACTTTTTGAGACAATCCCATCATAGGTTAGTCAGCCCATAGGGGGCACTTTCCTAAAAATCTACCTCAAGGTTAGCTCATAGGGGGCACTTTCTAAGGCATTCAATTCAAAGGTTAGTCAGCCCATAAGGGGCACTTTCCTAAACCATACCGATTAGTCAGCTCTCGAGGCACTTTTCGGAAATATTCCTCCAAACAGTTACTAGTCTAACAAGACGCTTCTGTTGACAGGTAGCCAGCTCATAAGGGCGCTTCCTGAGTAAATTTTCTTTCCAAGGTTGCAAGTCTGATAAGACGCTTCCTATCATCATTTCTCATACATTCCTACACAATGATGGAGGCATGCCCCATCGCCAATTAGTCAGCCCATAAGCACTTTTTGGGAAGGAACATTACCTTGAATTGTTAGGAACATCTTCAATCGTAGGATTATTAGCTCTTGGAGCATTTTCTTACCAAAATCCATTCAAGAGGCCAAAAATAGTGTCTTTTGTTTGTCTTTGTAGTTAAGTTTTTCAAACTTTACCACAAAGAGGGGCAGCTGTAAACACCCCATTTTTGCCATAGGAATCGATAATTCTCAAAAATAATGAATTTTTTATTTTTCCCAATTTTCCTCTAATTTAGCATAAATAGTAAAAATATTCAAAAAAATAAAAATAAATAGGAAAACATATCAATTTTGAAAAATGATTTCAGAAATAGCAATAATAAATAATAAACAATTTTTACAAATTTTTGAAATTTCAAAAAATACAAAAAAATAAAAAAAAATCGCATTGCATATATACAATTTGCGATACAAAGAAAATCGGGAAAATGGGCCAGCTTAGCTGGCTCGTGAGTGCATGTTGGGACCGTGTGAAGGCTGAAGGTCGCGAGTTCGAATCCCCCCGCGTGCGCTCGGCAAAAATCTTTCCTTCTTTTCCCTAGAGCTGCCACGTGGCAGCATGTGATTGGCCGAGAGGAAACACGTGCCTCGCACGTGGTCGTCTTCTTCCTCGAGCCCAGCCGGAGAAAAAATCCGGCAGAAGTCCGATAAGGTTGAAATTGCTAGATTTCTTCGAATCTTTTTGGATTTCAATAAATCTAAAACCGAATTATCCAGATAAATCACAAGATTACAACAAATCGACATCAAATAGGTTGGATAGAATCAAATCTAAAAAACGGAAAAATATGGGTTTATCCAAATCGGCCGATTCAAGCTTATCTAAGAGGGTTTCCGGACGCCTATAAATAGAGAAGAAGGTGAGAAAGCCAAAGCACGAATCACAATTGAGAGAAAGTGAGGAAAGAGTGCAAATCGGAGAGTATCGGAGAAGCTTGAAGCCGAAACCACCGACCGGAGCTAGAGCCACCGCAAGGAGACGTTCTGGGAGCAAACCATCGCCACCATTGGATTCAGCAACCTCGAGAAGTTAGGATTCGACACCTCACCCGCTGCGAAAGGCCACCGGAACTCCGTGAACGAGCCTTCCCTGCCGTCGTGTCCGATCGACCCGATTCGACCCGACCGACCCGACTCGCGCACCGACCCGGATCAAGGTAAGTCGGATTTTCCGGATTATTTATTTATTTAATTAATTTTGTTTATTTATTTATTCTGAATTAATTAATTAATTTATTATTTGTTATTTAGTTATTTATTTGTTTATATTTTATTTTTAAATAGGAAAATGTAGAAATTAGATTTTTCTAGAATTTAATAATGTAGATAAATAATAAATAGATAAATAATAAAATATAGAAAAATAATAAAAAACATTAGGAAAATAATAATAAAGTTTTAGATGTCAAAATAGGATAGATAATAAACCAAAAAATTCCCAAAAATTCCCAAAAATCACAAAAATTCCCAAAAATCACAAAAATCCACAAAATTCTCAAAAATCACAAAAATAACAAAAATAACAAAAAAATCATAAAAATCATTAAAAAATTCAAAAATTATAAAAGAATCATAAAAAATGAGTTTTAACACTTAGAAAAATCCTTTTCTTCGAATAAATCCAAAATTGATGTTTTTCCCTAAAAATCATTTTCAAAATCAGATTAAAGCTTAGGCTTAGAATTTTTTAGAAAAAAATCCTAAAAATGGTAAGAACATAAAGCAAAAGAGATTTAAAAATTAAAATTCACAAACCAACTTAAAGTTTTCAGAAAAGCGAACTACGGCTTGTTTGATCCTGAGTAGCAGGTACGTAGGCACCCATTCGGGTCAACCCATAAAAATGAATAAAAAATCATTTTTTTTGAAATAATTCAAGAACATAATAAAAAGTAACAGAAACACAATAAAACACATTTTTAAAGATGAACAATTTTAGGAGATTAGGTGGTAACCGTAAAGGTTTTAATAGATTAGCCTCCGGACTTAGAAACTCTGGTTTTCCCTTTTCCTCTTTTCACAAAAACGAGAAGAGGAAATAACGACGACTAGTGGTCCAAATTAAGACTAATCCGCTCCTTTAGTTTTAATTCAATTTTCCCATCAACAGTTGGGTGGCGACACCAAAAATCAAACGAAATTCCTAATTCAAGTCGATGATCTATATTAGATGAGCATAGGGTCTAGTTTAGATCGGATTAGGAATGAAAATTCAAAAATTAGACTCGACAACTTCATACTATAAAGATTGAGTATAAAATGGCTCTATCAAATTCCCCCACACTTAAACTCTTGCTTGTCCTCAAGCAATTGAATCAAATCAATTGAGAAATCCGTCATAGATTATACGAACTTTCTTTTCATCATTCCAAGCATCTATTCATTTGTAATTCATGACTTGTAATTTTAATGTCTACTACTTCAACCAAACTGGTTTCATGTGATCAAATTACCATGGACAAAATTTAATAGCTAATCTAAACAAAACAAACTTTAATCCTCATGTTTAGCAAAAGAATTTTTATTCCAAAAGTAAATACTTAATCCACTAAGGAAAAACACCCAATTAAACTTCATTGGATATTATCAAGTATATAATCCTTGCAACATAAAGTAAAAGCATATAGTATCAACTCTTTCCATAGATTTTCTCCCTTTCTATTATAAGTCTTATTTAATTCAATGAATGTTTACATTCATTGTTCTTTTGATTTAATCAAGCATCTATTTTGACGGGTTTTTGCCCGCTTCTTTTCATGAACTTTTGCCTTTTTCGCCCTTATCGTTATAGTGAGTTCATTGAGTCGGCACATCCCGAGCTCGTCACTCAAGTGACTGGGTTTTGAGATACCCCTACGGACTCTTCCTCACTCTAACATTCAAGTTTGAATACTCTTAACTCAATTATTTGAATTATTGGAGTAATGGCTATGCTTGATTTTTTTTTTTTTTACAACAACTTCAAAGAGTATACAGTTGCTAATATAACCTAGAAGTAAACTTGTTTATTTTTCACTTAGGGACTCGACTTACTCTTAAACTTCCAATTTTAAAGCTAAATACAAGGTAAATTTGTTTCTTAAAGATTTCACTACTTAATTGTAACCAAGTATTCTAATCACAACAGTAGGTTAGTAAAGCATTTGAACAAGTCAATTTCACATTTTGTAGATGCTTATTACAACATTTAGTACAATCTCCAGATTTCATGATAATTTTGAAAAAAATTTGGCTTAAAATTGCTTAAGGACAAACATTCAGAGTATAAGTCAGTTCTCTATTCTCTATATTTTATTATCCTTTCCCCCACACTTAGCTTGAACAGTGTCCTCACTGTTCCTAATTTAGCACAATTAAAGAGGAATTAACAACACAAGGAACATTAGAGAATAAGAGAAAAGGAATACTGGTACTTCCCTGGTATGATGTGTAGAGTAATTGGAATTCTCCCCTTAGGCACTAGAGAGTGTCATCCGATGATATATACCCTTGCTGCAGCTAATCAAAAGAAAACTAAAACAAAATAAATTGATATGGGTTGCCTCCCATGAAGTGCCTTTCTTTAACGTCTTTGGCTAGACGTTCCTGTAATTAATCGCAATACTCGGGGTGAGTTAAACTGGTTTCTTCAATATTACATACTTGAAATCCTTCATAAAAAGGTTTCAAGCGATGACCATTGACTTTGAAGTTCTTACCGGTTTCAAGACTTGCGATCTCAACTGCACCATGTGAAATATGTTAGTGATAACAAAAGGACCAATCCACCGTGATTGTAGTTTTCCAGAGAACAACTTCAATCGAGAATGATAAAGTAGTACTTTTTGACCTACAGAAAAATTCTTTCGGGAAATCATTTGATCATGAAAATTCTTTGTTTCTTCCTTGTAGATTTTAGTACTCTCATAAGCTTCTCTTCGAATTTCCTCAAGTTCTTGTAATTGAAGTTTTCTATGCTCACCAACCTCATCCATTCGCATGTTACATTGTTTTACAGCCCAGTACGCCCTATGTTCCAGCTCCATAGGGAGGTGACACGGTTTGCCAAATATCAAACGGTAAGGAGACATACTTATAGGGGTCTTGTAAGCTGTCCGGTAGGCCCATAATGCATCTTCAAGTCTTGTGCTCCAATCCTTCCTGCTTGGATTGACGGTTTTTTCCAGAATAGACTTGATTTCTCGATTTGAAACTTCTGCCAATCCATTGGTTTGAGGGTGGTATGCGGTGGAAGTGCGATGAGTGACCCTGTATTTTTTTAGTAGAGTTTCCACTACTCTATTACAAAAGTGTGTACCATGATCACTGATAAGAGCCTTTGGTGTCCTGAACCTAGCAAAAATATGAGATTTAACAAAATCCACAACAACTTTGGCATCATTAGTTCGGGTTGCTTTGGCTTCCACCCATTTTGAAACATAATCTACAGCAAGAAGGATGTAAACATTACCGAAAGAAGGAGGAAAAGGACCCATAAAGTCAATACCCCATATATCAAATATTTCACATGCAAGAATAGGGGTAAGTGGCATTTGGTCTCTACATCCTAAGTTGCCAATTTTTTGACATCGCTCACAAGACTTACAAAACATAAAAGAATCACGAAACAATGTAAGCCAAAACAAACCACATCCTAATACCTTTTAAGCTGTCCTCTTAGGGCCAAAATGTCCACCACATGCATATGAGTGACAAAATTGCAAGACAGAAGGAGTATCGTCTTGAGAAATACACCTTCTAATGATCTGATCAGCACAATGTTTCCACAAATATGGATCATCCCATACATAGTACTTAGCATCACTTTTAATTTTATCTTTTTGAGCCCTAGACAAATCACTTGGTAGTGTCTTAGTAACCAAACAGTTGACAATATCGGCATACCACAGAATTGTCTTTTGAATAGAAAAGAGATACTCATCTGGGAAATCATCTTGTATTGGTGTTGACCCTTCACTGATAGGTATTCTACTGAGGTGGTCGGCAACTAAGTTTTCAGAGCCTTTCCTATCGCGTATTTCCAGATCAAACTCTTGTAATAAGAGTATCCATTGAATAAGTCTTGGTTTCGCCTCCTTCTTCGCGAGCAGGTATTTGAGGGCTGCATGATCAGAGTAAACAATTACCTTAGTACCAAGTAAATATGATCTGAAATTTTCTAATGCAAAAACAACAGCCAAGAGTTCTTTTTCTGTTGTGGAATAGTTGCATTGAGCATTATCTAATGTTCTGGAAGCGTAATAAATGACATGAGAAGCTCTTCCAACTCTTTGGCCAAGAACAGCTCCAACTGCATAATTGCTCGCATCACACATAATTTCAAAGGGAAGGTTCCAGTCAGGTGGTTGGATGATTGGAGCAGAAGTCAACTTATCCCTCAATATGTCAAAAGCGTGCTTACAGGCCTCATCGAACTCAAATGTCACTTCTTTTGCAGCAATCGACATAGGGGTTAAGTAATTTTGGAAAAATCCTTGATGAAGCGTCGATAGAATCCTGCACTCCCAAGAAAAGAGCGAATTTCCCGTACACTTACGGGGTAAGGTAAAGATTTAATCAATTCTACCTTAGCTTTATCGACTTCAAGCCCCTTAGAGGATACAATATGACCTAAAATGAGACTCTGTTCAACCATAAAGTGACATTTTTCATAATTCAACACTAGGTTCTTATCTATACATCTTTGAAGCACTTTTGTAAGGTTAGTCAAACATGAATCAAAAGAATTACCATAGACGATGAAGTCATCCATGAAAACATCTATGATATTTTCCACATAATCTGAAAATATACTAACCATACACCTTTGGAATGTGGCTGGGGCATTAAAGAGCCCAAAAGGCATCCTTCGATACGCAAAAGTACCGAATGGACAAGTGAAAGTAGTCTTCTCTTGATCTTCTGGTGCCACTGGAATTTGATGAAAACCTGAATAACCATCAAGACAGCAATAGTGAGAATGGCTAGCCAAACGTTCAAGCATCTGATCAAGAAAAGGAAGAGGGAAGTGATCTTTTCTAGTTGACACATTTAACTTCCTGTAATCAACACAAACCCTCTAATCGTTCTGAACCCGAGTAGGAATTAACTTACCATCAGAGTTTTCAATCACAGTCAAGCTTGTTTTCTTTGGAACAACTTGAATTGGACTTACCCATTTGCGATCGGAAATTGGATAGATCATACCTGCATCAAGAAGTTTCAAGATCTCTTTCTTAACTACCTCCATCATAGGTGGGTTCAAACGACGCTGAACTTCCCTTGAAGGTTTGCAATTATCTTCCATTAAAATCTTGTGCATCCATGTAGAGGGGCTTAGTCCTTTGATATCGGCTATGGACCATCCAATGGCTTCTTTATACTCTCTTAGCACCCAAATCAACTTTTCTTCTTCTAAAGTACTTAGTTTGTTAGAGACTATCATAGCAAGAGTCTCATTTTCTCCTAAGAAGATGTACTTTAGATGTTCGGGTAAGGGTTTTAATTCCAACTTTGGTGCCTGCACAATAGAGGGAAGAAGTATTGTGTTAGAAGGGGGTAAATTAATGTAGGACACATCATACCTGGTAGGTTTCAATGATTCCAACTCCCAAATCATGTCCTGCAAATCAGAGGATATTACAAGCTTCTCCTTAAGAGTTTTCAATGTATTAATAGTAAGACTCCTATTAAGTACAATTTTCAACTCATCATCGTTTATCAAATCAAATGTAGCCTATGTTAATGGGTCAATAACATCCACAACAAAAACAGGGGAGATATCACTAGGATATTTCATGGCATCATAAATGTTAAATTTAATCACTTCACCATCAAATTCCATAGTGAGGTTACCGTTATGTACATCAATTTTCGTTCTGGATGTCTTAAGAAATGGTCTCCCTAATAATATCATTGAGGAATTACGAGAATCATCATTCTCCATGTCAAGCACATAAAAATCTGCAGGGAAAACCAACCCATTAACTTGTACTAAAACATCTTCTAGGACTCCCTCAGGATAGACATTGGACCTATCAGCAAGTTGAACAATAACACCTGTTTCCTTCAAGGGACCAACATTCAAGCTTTGATAAATAGATAAAGGCATAACATTGATTGAAGCTCCTAAATCACACATAGCTTTAGTGATTCCATGATTACCTATTTTGCAAGGAATAGTAAACATACCTGGATCCTTACATTTAGGAGGAAGCTTCTTCTGAAGAATAGCCGAAACATTCTCACCCAGACTAATCTTTTCATTACCTTTCAGCTTTCTTTTGTTAGTGCACAATTCTTTGAGAAATTTAGCATAATGAGGTACTTGCTTAATTGCATCCAGCAAAGGAATATTTACCTCAACTTTGCGAAAAGTTTCAAGAATCTCCTTTTCTTCAGCTTCATTCTTAGTTTTCGCTAATCTAGAGGGCAAAGGAGGTGTTGTTGTCATGACTTTTGGTGGTTCAACAAAGGATCATTTGATCTAGTTGTTCTGCTGGCTTGGAGTTGCAGTCTCTTTCTTAGTCTCTTTCTCAAGATTAGTTCGGTGTCCTTTCTCATTTGATCCCTGCAATTTCGTTCCACTTCTTAAGGTAATTGCATTAGCGCTTTGCTTTGGATTTGTGATAGTTTGAGAAGGTAACTTACCTTGAGTTTCTAACCTGTTTATAGAAGAAGTAAGTTAGCTTACCTGATTTTCCAAGTTGTGAATGCTCTGCTTTATCTCATCCTGAAATTGTTTTGTATTAACAGCAAGTGATTTAACAATTTCTTCAAGAGACATACCTGAAGTGGAAGGAGCTTGTGGTGCTTGGTTTGATGGCTTAGGTTGGAATTTTTGGAAGTTTTGTGGTTTATTGCCATATCTGAAGTTAGGATGGTCCCTCCATCCAGGATTATAAGTATTCGAGTAGGGATCATATTTCCTTTGTAGCTGTCCTGGGAATCCTCCTACAGCATTGGCATGCTCATGATTGTCATCTTGCAGTGAGGGACACATGTCGGTGGGATGATTAGGAGCAGCACAAATTCCACAAGCCTTCACCTGCTGTGTATTTCCAAGAGCTATCTGCTGCACAAGGGAGGTTAGGTTAGAAACACTTACCTCATTTACCTTCCTTGAAGATGTATCATGCCTATACCTAAATTGTTGCGAATTAGCAGCCATAATGGAGATCAATTCCCTAGCTTGACCAGGGGTTTTGTTTACTATGGCACCTCCGCTTGCAGCATCCATCATCTTCCTCTCCATTGGAGCATGCCTCCATAGAAGTATTAGATGAGAAGTTGTTCAGATATCCCATGTTGTGGACAACTTGCACAAAGTTGCTTGAACCTCTCCTAATACTCATGAAGAGTCTCGGTGTCCCTCTGTTTGATACCACAAATTTCTCTTCTTATACCAGCAACTCTAGATGCGGGGAAAAATTTACCCAAGAAGAGTCTCACCATATCTATCCAAGTGGTTATAAAACCTAGAGGCAAATAAAACAACTAATCTTTAGGTTTAGTACTTAAAGAGAATGGAAAAGCACGTAACTTGATTTGATTGTCGGTTATTCCTTGCGGCCTCATACTAGAACACACTATATGAAATTCTTTCAAATGTTTGTGAGGATCTTCATTCTCAAGACCATGAAAGGTGGGTAGCAGATGTATCAACCCAGATTTCAACTCGAATTCAACAGCTAGTTCGGGATAGTGAATATAAAGGGGTTGTTGATTCACATCCGGTGCAGCCAATTCTCGCAGTGTTCTTTCGGGATTTGCCATATCGTCTTCTTTTTCAGAATCGATGGATGAATCAGACAAATCTGATGCCAAGTTCAATCTAGGGGATGATCTAGCTTCTCTTCGCAGCCTCTTAAGAGTCTTCTCAATCTCCAGATTATAAGTGAGTGCACCTGTATGAGAAGAGCGAGTCATACAAGAATAGAAATAAATTTGACACCAATCCCTGGCAGCGGCGCCAAAATTTGATGGGTGTCAAATCCAACAAAAATAAAAACCTACTCCTAGACAATGATATGATTTGCATATAGTAATGAGTAGGGTCGTATCCATAGGGATTGGTTAAATATATTTCTATTCAAAGAGAATAAAGAGGAAAAGAAAAATGGGGGGTTTTGTTTGTGAATTAAAATAATATTGAAACAAGATAATAAAATCGAATATTGATAAAAGCCTAGCCAAAGAAATCAAGATAGTTTAATTCTAGGAATTGATCATCGATGAAAATGTCTTCTATCCTTATTTCTAGATAAACTGGTTACGGTTATTAACAAGCTCTAATAACCTATCTCTCCTTACTTCTTTGATAATCAAAACAAGCTTTTTGATTACTTCTCTTATCGATTAGACAACCCTAAACAAGCTCTTAGGATTTAATCTATCAATAGCATTAAAAAACAAGAGAGACCACCAATTCATGCTAGTAGATTATAAGATAACCTATTTAAACAAGATCATACATCTCCATAACATGAATTCGATCATCTATTTTATAATCAAACATGTTATTGTATCACCGAGACTAGAACTATCAAACAATTACGGATTTGACGTGCTAGTTGACAATATATTAACTTGCTCATTGAGTAGAAGAGCTCTAATTCATACCAATCAACAAAGATAATAATGACAAGACGTTCAGAAGATATATGAATATCCAAAAACAAAGAATAGATTAAATACAAATCAATTAGATCTCACAATTCGTGGAGAATCAAACTTCTATGACCCTTTGGCTAGAAAATCTACTTAGCTACACATGTTCACCATCAAAACGAAAATTAAAAGTAAAAACATAACAAGTCTCTGTTCCCGGTTTTTGCTCTGCCTCCTTCCTTCCTTCTTGTCTCTTAGATGATCCAAGATTATCGTTACCCTCTAGGGTTAGTTCTATTTATATTGTTAAAGGAATGGCAGGTGATCTTTTGCTAGCAAGATATGAAAATATCTTTCGTTTTTCAAGTAAATCTCGAGAAGAAAATAATCATCCGCCTGGCATGCCCTACAACATGGCCGTGGGATAAACCGTGCCTTCCTCTGTGTACAATTCACATATCATCTTCCGTGTCCAGTGTGTACCACGGTTTAAACCACGGCCAGATCCTAAGCCGTGTCATCCTCTGGTCGAAGTTCCACAATTTCTCCTTCTTATTTAGTATATGGCACGGCTTCATCAAGCTTCCACCACGGCCGTATCACAAGCCGTGTCTCTCTCCTTCTCATGCAGTGTGTAGCACGGTTTTCACCATGGCCGTATCTCAAACCGTGCCTCCTTCTAGATAGATACACGGTCGTGTACTTCAACCGTGTATTTTCCCATGGATTCTTCAAGACAGATACACGGTCGTGTACTTCAACTACACGCCCATGTACTTTCCTCCGACGGTGTAAATCCTTGTCTTTGATCCAAGTTGTAGATGACTTCTCTAATTTACTTGAATTAGCACCCTTGACTCCATTTAACCTGATTTATCACCATAATAGAATTACGTACCATTTCCTTATGATTTCTATAAAATCTATAATAAATTAACACACTTTATACTATAAAGATTGAGTATAAAATGGCTCTATCAGTGGTCTCTATCGTTCTATGATTTGATTGCGAATCAGTTTAATTTTATCAATCTTAGCATCTATAGATTGGTAATTTTATCCATATCCTTGTTTTTATTCGATAGTACCAAAATCCAGAAAACCCTAAAATTTGTAACATTTGATTGTTATTGACGATTTGATTTGTGTGGAAGGTTTCGATTTCAATTCCTTATCATTTGGTGTCAGAGCAATCGTACCAATTTTGTAACACTATAAATATCTATACTGAAGAACAAGTACTAAAAAGGCAAGTGATTCCCTATGTAAAAGTACAATGGACCAACCAAACAAAAATAGAAGCTACTTGGAAGTTGGAAAAAGAAATGCATGATAACTATATAGACATTTTTCCAAACTTAGGTAACTTTTGATGACGACAGTTTTTGTAAAAGGGGGGGTTAGGAGAATGTAAAACCTAAAGAAAATAAATTAAGAGTAAAATAAAAAAAGGGTCAAGGCAAATAAAAGTAATAAAGCTTTAAGATAAAGGGAAATTAGTTCATTTCATGAGATGGGTATAAAAGAGGTAAACACTGGTCAGTTTGGCCCCTTTTCATTTTCTACACTACAACACCCCCAACATAAGGACAAATATTAGGAGATAAAGGTTGCTGCTACACTCTATGATCAAAAAGGAATTTCCTGTAGTAAGTAAATCGATTTAGGATTCTATATTGTTATTTACTTGCATAAAATATGATGGATAATTAGATTATTGGAATTCCACTATAGAATAAATTAGAAGAGTGAGGGTTCAAATAAAACTTGATTGTTAGAGCAAATCTTTAGAAGTAATTGATCCATTCTAAAGTCATTTTACATCATGATGAGATCCATGATGAGAGCCAAGCCAAAAGAAGAAATGTGGATCTTCTTGAAGTGCTGCCTGGACCGATCACAAGAAATCAAGCAAAACGATTCAAGGAAGCACTTAACGGGTTGATAAAGGTTGTCCATGAAGCCGGAAAGGATTGGAGCAATCATGAAGTTGGAACGGATTGGAACAACCATGGGAAGACCCTTGCTTTTATACAAGTCACACCGGACACGGGTTGAAGAGGGCGTGTACTTTCAAGGCACGGCTGAGTAGGAATTCCAAGATTGTACAGAATCATACACGGCTAAACATATGGCTAAAAGGCACGGCCGTGTATGGAGACAAGCAAATCCACAGAAAGATACACGACCAGAAGTACACGGTTGTGTATGTGACCGGAATGTGCACAGAAAAGTACACGGCCAAAGTACACGGTCGTGTACACGGCCGTGTATCCCCTACCGGCCAGCTTGTTCTGTTTTCGTGTTTTTACGCAACTTATCTAAGCTACGTCGTTTTGGACTTGTTTTTCACGAATTGTAACCCTAGTATAAAAGCTCCTAGGGTTTAGAACAACTAAGAATTTACATCTTTGAACATTAAACACTTTTGAGAGGCACCTCTCTTGGTTCTTCAAGAACTAACTAGAACTTATCGGATTTTATTTCCGTGGCGTTCAATCCGACTTATCAATCGGTCTTTCATCCCGATTGTGGCATCTTCACATTATACCAAGGTTCTTGTCTCGCTTATAGACAACGGGTCACGGTTTCCACTTTAGGTGTTTAGGCGTCTTAGGCAATGAATTTCCGAACGTATTGGTATTGGGTTTCATCACGGGTTGGCGTGGTTTATATCAATTTGGTATCAGAGCTTAGGTTTGTCAAAACATCAAGTTCGGTTGAGGAAGGTAATATCAAAAACCCTAACTCCAATCGTTCATATTAATTATCGTATTCAATTTCATAGTATTGATTGTCTTTTCATAGTGTAATATCGACTAGGCGATTGTTACAAAAAAAAAAGGAGTAAAAATCACAACAAAAAAAAGAAGAGAAAAGAAAAGAAAAGAAAAACATGATCAAAAGCAACAACTGAGAAAAAAAAATTCGGATAGAAAAATAGAGGAAAATTTATGAACCCTAGATTTGTTTTTGAATTCTACGGAAGGGAATTGGTGTAGTTCGGGTTAGTTCCAAGAGAATTGAGAAGAGAAATTGGCGAGTTGATATCATCATTATTTGTGAGACTACACGAGTGACTGTGTGATATCATCGTTTGAGCGAAACACGTAAGGGAGTGTATCGTGAGGTTTAATTATATATATATTTGTGTTAGTACTAATCTTTTCTGCAGGGACTATGTCGAGACAACATTCTCCTGAAGGTGAGAGGGGAAGGTTTGATGCTAGGTTAGTCATTGAGGCGTTGAGGGGTGAGATGAAGAGGATGTTCCAAGAGGGAATGGAACAAATTCATGAGACAGTAGAGCAAAGATTAGAGCAATCCACAAATGTATTCCAAGGGCATAAGAGGGAGAGTCGTTCTAGGATTGGGAAGATAGAGGAGATAGGAATAGAGAGGATGATCAATTGAGTAGCATAAAGATGAAGATTCCTCCTTTCCAAGGGAAGAATGATCCCGAGGCGTACTTAGAGTGGGAGAAAAAGGTTGTCACAATTATAGTGGGAGAAAGAAGGTAAAACTTGCTGCCATTGAATTTTCGGATTATGCTATAGTGTGGTGGGATCAACTAATGTTGAATAGGAGAAGGAGTGGCGAGCCACCTATTGAGTCTTGGGAAGAGATGAAAAGAGTAATGAAGAAGCAGTTTGTGCCTGCGTATTATTATCGTGAATTGCACAACAAGTTGCAAACTCTGAGGTAGGGAAGCCGAAGTGTAGATGAGTATTTCAAGGAGATGGAAGTCACTATGATTAGGGCGAATGTAGAGGAGGATAGAGAGGCTACAATGGCTAGGTTTCTTGCGGGGTTGAATAGAGAAATCCAAAATGTGGTTGAATTGCAGCATTATGTAGAATTGGAGGATATGGTTCACATGGCTATAAAGGTTGAGAACCAGCACAAGAGGAAAGGTAGTAGTAATGCACGGTTTCCACAGGGTAATGGTTCATCCACTTGGAAGACCAACCAATGGAAGAAAGAAGAAAAGCCTTTACCCACTAAACCGAAAGGAGAGTTGAGGCAAGTGGGTTCTACTCCTAGTAACAAAGGTAACCCTGAATCTTCTACTTCTAGAAATCGTGACATTAGATGCTTTAAATGCCAAGGTAGAGGCCATATTGCTAGTCAATGTCCAAATAGGCGTGTGATGATTTTGCATGATGATGGTGAGTATGAGACTGAGGGGGGTAGTGAAGAAGATGATATGCCTCCACTGGAGGATGCTAGTGATGATGAGGAGCCTGCAATGGGAAGGCTAGTGGCAATAGTAAAGCGAGCTTTGAATGTGCAGGTGAAGGAAGAAGAGGAGGTGCAAAGAGGGAATATATTTCATACTAGATGTTATCTAGGAGATCACATTTGTAGTTTGATTATTGATGGGGGAAGTTGCACCAATGTAGTGAGCAATTTTATTATTGAAAGGCTGGGGCTCAAAACTATTAGACACCCTAGTCCATATAAATTGCAGTGGTTGAATGATAGTGGAGAGACTAAGGTGAGTAAGCAAGCATTGATTGGTTTCCGCATTAGTAGGTATGAGGATGAGGTGTTATGTGATGTAGTGCCAATGCAAGCATGTCATATGTTATTGGGGAGGCCGTGGCAATTTGATAGGAAGGTTGTTCATGATGGCTTTTCTAACAAGTATACGCTTGTTCACCTGGGGAAAAGCTTTAATCTTAAACCGTTAACACCTAAACAAGTGTATGAGGATCGGTTGCAGCTACAACAGTCGTTTGCAAAACACAAGGTGAGTGAGAAGCAGAGTGAGAGTGAGAGAGCAAAAGACAATGAGAAGAAAAAGGAATATAAAAGTTAAGATCAAAAGGAAAAGGAGAGGAAGGCTGGAAAGAGTGTGAGAGGCCAAGTTGAAGGGGAATCAACTTTGGTGGTGAGTGAAAAGGAGAGGGCAGCCTTGCAAAAGGAGAGTTATGTGGCAAGAGCGAGTGTAGTGAGGAAGCAACCTATGTTGTTGCTGGTTTTTAAAGAAACATGTTTGACTACTAACGAACTATCTAATGCTTTGCCTAGTGTGGTTGTGTCTCTTGTGTAGGACTTTGAAAATGTCTTTCCGAAGGAACTCCAAAGGCAGGTCGATGAATTAATGGAGAAGGGATACGTGAGAGAAGGCATGAGTCCATGTGCGGTGCCTGTGATTTTGGTGCCTAAGAAGGATGGGACATGGAGAATGTGTGTTGACTGCCGCTTCATCAACAACTTTACGGTAAAGTATCGTCATCTCATTCCTTGTTTAGATGACTTCTTAGATTGGTTATATGAGTATAGTGTCATTCCTCGTAAGCCATGGATAAACATTTCCATAGATTTTGTGTTAGGATTATCTAGGCCTAGGTATGGTCGAGATTCTAATTTTGTGGTTGTGGATAGGATTTTTAAAACGATTCATTTCATTCCTTGTCATAAAACTGATGATGCTATACAAGTTGTTGATTTGTTCTTTAGAAAGGTAGTGCGTCCGCATGGTATACCTAGAAGCATTGTTAGTGATCGAGATGAGAAATTTTTGAGTCATTTTTGGAGAGTATTGTGGGAAAAGTTGGGAACTAAACGGATGTTTTCAACTATCTGTAACCCACAAATTGATGGGCAAATTGATGTGGTTAACAGGACTTTAATTCAATTGTTAGGGGCAATCATAGAGAAGAACATTAGGACTTGGAAGGATTGTCTACCATTTGTGGAGTTTGCATATAACAGGGCTTTATATAGCACTACTCATTGTTCACCATTTGAGATTGTGTATGGTTTTAACCCATTGGTTCCTGTTTATTTATTGCCATTGCCACTTAACAAGTCTGTGAGTTTTGATGCTGATTCTAAGGCAGATTTCGTGAGAAAGCTACATGCACAGGTAAAGATTAGGATTGTAAAACAAAATGCCAAGGTCGCTTAAAGGGTGAACAAGGACAGGAGACCCAAGATTTTTCAGCCTGGAGATTGGGTTTGGGTGCATTTTCGTAAGGAGAGTTTTCCATTGCAGAGGAGATCCAAGTTGAACCCAAAGGGAGATGGTCCATTTCCGATGCTTGAGAAAATCAATGATAATGCTTACAAGAAAAATTTACCAGGTAAGTATCCAGTAAGTGTCACATTTTATGTTACTGATCTGAGTCCATTTGATGCAGGCAATGATTTGAGGACAAATCCTTTTCAAGAGGAGGGAAATGATGAGAGCCAAGCCAGAAGAAGAAATGTGGATCCTCTTGAAGTGCCGCCTGGACCGATCACAAGAAATCAAGCGAAACGATTCAAGGAAGCACTTAATGGGTTGATAAAGGTTGTCCATGAAGCCGGAAAGGATTGGAGCAATCATGAAGTTGGAACGGATTGGAACAACCATGGGAAGACCCCTGCTTTTATACAAGTCACACCGAAAACGGGTTGAAGAGGGCGTGTACTTTCAAGGCACGGCCGAGTAGGAATTCCAAGATTGCATAGAATCATACACGGCTAGACACACGGCTAAAAGGCACGGCCGTGTATGGAGACAAGCAAATCCACAGAAAGATACATGACCAGAAGTACACGGTCGTGTATGTGACCGGAATGTGCACAGAAAAGTACACGGCCAAAGTACACAGTCGTGTACACGGCCGTGTATCCCCTACCGGCCAGCTTATTCTGTTTTCGTGTTTTTACGCAACTTATCTAAGCTACGTCGTTTTGGACTTGTTTTTAACGAATTGTAACCCTAGTATAAAAGCTCCTAGGGTTTAGAACAACTAAGAATATACATCTTTGAACATTAAACACTTTTGAGAGGCACCTCTCTTGGTTCTTGAAGAACTAACTAGAACTTATCGGATTTTATTTCCGTGGCATTCAACCCGACTTATCAATCGGTCTTTCATCCCGATTGTGGCGTCTTCACATTATACAAAGGTTCTTGTCTCGCTCATAGACAACGGGTCACGGTTTCCACTTTAGGTGTTTGGGCGTCTTAGGAACGAATTTCCGAATGTATTGGTATTGGGTTTCGTCATGGGTTGGCGTGGTTCGTATCACATCAGTATAATCTAAAGTATCATAAATTAGGAATTAAAGAGTTGAATCACAATTAGGGTTGAAGGAATTGGTATTTAGCGTATTGGTGATGAAGGGCGAAACACATTTAATTCCTAGATGATTTCAAGTCTTTTTTGTTGCAAATCGAGTGGAAATCATTTAGAATTGGTACTTAATAGCATAATGTATCGCTTTCAGGTGATGTGGAACCTATCATGAAGAAATCAATTGGATTCATCAAGAAAAGAAATGGAAAAGCCAAGCTTTTTGCCCATACACCCCTCCATACGGGGTGTATGGAATCCATACGGGGCCATATCAACCCAGACCAGCCCCTCCAAAATGCACAGAAGGCGCTACGCCCCTTCCATACGGGGCGTATGGATCAGCGACGACTTAGATTTTCCTGATATTTGCCCCTTTTTTCTTTCTTTTTTGTACATGTCTATATATATATGTAAGTGGAGAGAGAAAGAGGAGGTAGACAGAGGGTTTGACATTCAACACACACCTTACTTTTCTCTCTTGGAACAAAAACTCAAGAAGATCATTGTCTCAACCAAAGCATTCAAGATTCGAACTTCTGGGTAGTATCATGAACTCTAGCTGCTCTCCTATCAATTGTAATTGCATTCTCTCTCTCATGGAGGAGTAATCTAGAGATCTAGATCTCTTTTGAAACCATTCTTGTCATGTGATGAAGGATTGATCTTAAAGAAGACATATTGATGTTCTTTTGTTTCATTACTTGTTCTTGATGTGTATCTTAGATTTATATTTCCGGAGTATGAATCTATGTTTGATTTCATTCAAGTTGATTGAGAAATTGCTTGCATGATTAGATCTAAGGGTAATGAATGAGATTTGATCGTGATTCTAGAGATAGGATAGCGAAAATCTTTTGTTTACCAACCTAACGGTGAGAGAATCAAGTGCTTCATGCAATTCTAGGTTGCTATTGGTTGAGAAGAGATTCTAACGGATAAACCTAGGATTAGATAAGCTAATAGATTTGAGAGAACTATTAGTTTGACTAATGAAACTCCACAGCTTAAGAACTGGATTGTTTGATCTTTAGTTTCTAATGATTCGCATGGCATGAGTGGGATTAGAGAGAGGTCTAGGTTGCTTAGTTGTTGATTCGAACTCGTGTTTTGTTAAGTTCCATTTCTTTAGTTTAGTACATTTTATAATTAGTCTCTTTTAGTTAAGTTCATTGAATCATTTACTCGCCTTGTTCGGTTGGATAATAGGAACAGAGTAAATATTAGTAATTGGTGAACTTTAATCTTCCTTGGAATGACCCTGATTTCGAACACTATATTACGCTACGATAGGTGCGCTTGCCTACTGCATCGTAGTTGGAAGCAAGGAACAGGTTTATAAATTATTAAGCTACGATCCGCAACGATCAAGTTTTTGGCGCCGTTGCCGGGGAAGTATTAAGGATTTCACCTTTATTAAGAACACTTCTTACTTATTAATTCAGCCATTTTCTTTTTATTTGTTTCATTGATATTCCTTTGGTTGATTGAATAGTGAATCTACTGATTTTCTACATCTCTTGATAGTGCATGACTAGAGGCCATTCCAAGG